>JAVHYY010000833.1:0-128191 GCA_035221665.1 Okamejei kenojei
TAGAGAGAGAGGGGGAGGGAGAGGGGGGAGGGTGAGGGGGAGGGGGGAGAGGGGGAGGAGAAGGGGGAGGAGAGGGGGAGGGAGAGGGGGAGTGAGAGAGGGGAGAAAGGGGAGAGAGAGGGGGGAGAGAGAGGGGGAGAGACGGACGGGGAGAGAGAAACGGGAGGAAAGAGAGATGGGGAGAGAGAGACTGGGAGAGGGAGAGGGCGGGAGAGAGGGAGAGGGAGAGAGAGAGGGGGAGAGAGAAATGAGGAGAGAGAGATGGGGGTGGGAGAGTGGGGAGTAGGGGAGGGGGAGAGAGAGAGTGACGGGAAAGAGTGCGAGAGAGGGGGGGGGCAGCGAGAGGGGGGAAGAGAGAGGGGAGGAAAGACAGGGGGCGAGAGAGGAGAGAGAGAGAGAGGGGGGGAGAGAGAGAGAGGGGGAGGGGGAGGTGGAGAGGAGAGAGGGGGCAAAGCAGTGAGAGAGAGAGGTGGAGAGCGCGAAGAGAGAGAGAAGGGGTGAGAGAGTGGGAGAGAGGGTAAGAGGAAAGCGGGAGGGAGAGTGCGGGGGGGGGGAAGGTGGAGAGAAGGGTTAGAGGGGGAGGGAGAGGGAGGAAAGTGGTGGGAGTTCGAGACGGGGAGAGAAAAGATGGGGAGAGAGAGATGGGGAAGAGAGATGGGGAGAGAGAAGGGGCGGGAGGGAGAGGGGGGGAGATGGAGGGGGAGAGAGAGAGGGGGGTAGAGAGGAGGAGAGAGAGAGAAGGGGAGAGAGAGGGGGGGGGGGGGGGAGAGGGGGAGGAAGAGAGGGAGAGAGAGAGAGTGGGAGAGAGTGAGATGGGGAGAGTGGGAGATGGGAGAGGGAGGAGGGGGAGCGAGATGGGGAGAGAATGGCGGCAGAGAAGGAGAGAGAGAGAAGGTTGAGAGCGAGGGTTGAGAGGGGAAGAGAGTGGGGAGAGAGAGGAAGAGAGAGTGGGAGAGAGAGAGATACGGCGAGAGAGAGAGACGGAGAGAGAGAGAGACGGAGAGAGAGAGAGGAGAGAGGGGGAGAGGGGGAGTGAGATGGGGAGAGAGATGGGGGAGAGAGATGGGGGAGAGAGGCGGAGAGAGAGGCGGAGAGAGATCACGAGGAGAGAGAGAGATAGAGAGGCGGGAGTGAGACCGAGAGAGGGGGGGCGATAGATAGGGAGAGAGGATGAGAGAGAGAGAGAGAGAAAGAAAGGGAGGGGGAGAGAGAGGGGGGAGGGGGGAGAGGGGGGGAGGGAGAGGGGGCAGAGAGAGGGGAGAGAGAGTGAGAGAGACGGACGGGGAGAGAGAAACGGGAGGAGGAAAGAGAGATGGGGAGAGAGAGAGAGGGAAAACTGGGAAAGGGAGAGGCGGGAGAGAGGGAGAGGGAGAGAGAGAGGGGGGGTAGAGAGAGGGGGGAAGTGGGGAATGTGAGCGAGTGGGTGGAGAGAAAGAAGGAGAGAGAGAGAGACAGGTAGAGAGAGAGATGAGGAGAGAGAGATGGGAGGGGGAGATAGATAGGGAGAGTGAGGAGAGAAGAGAGAGAGAAAGAAAGGGAGGGGGGAGAGAGAGAGAGGGGCAGAGATAGGGGGAGAAAGAGGGGAAAGAGAGAGATGGGGGAGAGAGAGAGAGAGAGAAAGAGGGAGAGAGAACGCGGGGGTAGAGAAGAAAAAGGGTGAGGGAGAGAGAAAAAAGGGGTGAGAGGGGGAGAGGAAAGGGAGAGAGGGGGAGAGAGAGGTGAGAAAGGGGATATAGAGGAAAGCGAGGGGATAGAGGAGAGAGAGAGAGGTCAGAGAGAGAGGGGGTGAGGGGATGAGAGAGGGTGGAGAGAGAGGGTGGAGCGAGAGAGGGTGGAGAGAGAGAGGGTGGAGAGAGAGGGTGGAGAGAGAGAGGGTGGAGAGAGAGAGGGTGGGAGAATGAATTTTATTGGCCAATTATTCACATACAAGGAATTTGCCTTGGTGCTCCGCCCGCAAGTGACAACGACATACAGTGACAGACAGAAAGAGAGAGGGGGGACTTCCGGTGGCGCTATGGAGTCCTAGAGCATAGCGCCAGCCAGCTCCGTAAAAATTCGGGAAAAACGGGGGTTTAAAAAGACTTACCGGCTGCCTGCTTCACACTGCTTGCCGTTTTAATATCGACGGTACCGAGTGACGTCATCAGCCGTGCGACAAACCATGACGGCACGGAGCCCTACCGACAAGGTAAAAGGTCGAAAAAAAACCCGGCCGAGAGCGGGAGAAGGCCTGGGAGAAGCCTCGGATTCAAGTAGGGCAGCTCCCTGGAAGATGTCTCCAAGAAAGCAGGCACGGAAGGTGAGGATTTGAAAACTTTTATTTCTCACAGATGGTGATTTAAAGCGAGAATTTAAAGGCAGAAATGAAAGATATAAAGCAAGAAATGAAAGATATAAAGGGAGAAATAAAGGAAGAAATTTGTCAAATTAACAATCAGATGGATTTGATGAAAATCAATGGAATGAATTTCAAAAGATACAACGTCAAAAATTGATAATAAGTTTAAGAAAGAATCAGAAAAATTGAAGAATGAACTTATTGATATGATCAATAATATGGAACGTAGATGGAGATTAAAACTTGAAAAAGTTAAAAAGACTTTCAAAATAGATTGATCCTATTGCAAATGTGTGGAACAACAGGCAGATGGCATGAAAAACCTTGAAAAGATAGCGGAGGCAAGTACTGTGTCTACAGCAAAGCTGATAACAGAACAAGAACGTCTACTGGAGTTGTTGACTAAAGTACAGAGAAATGCACTCAGCTAGAAGGCTATCAGAGAAGACAGAACTTGAGGATCGCAGGGATTCCTGAAGGTCTAGAGAAACACGAAGATCCTCGAGAATTCACTGCTAAACTACTTCAAGCTGTTTTATCTTTGGATGATAAGCCTGTATTAGCTCGTGCACATAGAGTCGGCAGACGACAGACAGTACAAATGTCCCCCCAAGACAAATGATTGTAAAGCTACAATATGATTTTATCCTGGAGGATATTATGCGGAGAGCTTCGGGAAAAAAATAATCTGACATTTCAAGGACAAAGAATCAGTATCTATCGAGACTATCCCCAGAGGTTGCCAGAAAACGAAAAAGCGTTTAATGAAGCCAAAAGCCTTATGAGGGGTGTAGAAAAAGACTTGAGATACGGTTTGAATTACCCAGCCATCCTAAGAGTTACTTATAACAACGTGGAACATTTCTTCAAGACCCCAGCAGAAAGCAATGGAATTTGCAAAGCAGTTTGACACTTGAAAATTATCTAAAGCAAACATACTGTCTTTTACTACTTTTAGAGACCTAGTATGGTCTCTTAAACATTCGTGAGACTTCATTACGATAATATGGAATTAGAAGGAACTAGAAGGAACGGACAATGTCGTATGGAATGAAGCGTTTTTCTGGATTGGAAGATGCTTGCTGAACATTGACAATTAGTCATAATATATAACTAACATAAACAAATAACACACATACTAAAATCATAACGCGGTTTTAATTATCACTATGATTATTATTAACCAAGATTGTTCACTATTGCTAATTAATATTACTAATAATTAATATCTTATGTCTTGTTAAATTTGGAGATACCCTCCCCTTATTTTTTCTTCTTTAATAATGATTTTTATTTTTTGTACTTTAAAAATTCTTTATCTCCCCCGTTCTATAGTTAGATTTTTAAATTAATTTTTAGATATACTTACTTTTATATGATGATCAATTTCACTTTTTTCATTTCTTTATCCCGTTAAAATATTTTATGGAATAAAATTCCTTAAAATCTAGGAGCTGGCCAAATTAATTAACATCAATACGGAAGCCTTTAGATGGATGCCAATGGTAGTATGGCTTACACAAACTACAAATATTTCATTTGTAGTTTTTTCATTCTTTATACACACTATTATCTCTTTATCTACTCTTTACTATTCTTTTATACTTATTCTATCTTTCAGTTTGAATGGAGCTACACACTAGAACAATGGAGATATATTCGTGAAGTACATAAAAGAGATTTAAAAATTCATCTATTCGGTGTTCGGGTGTAAGGTTAGGTCTACTGCACGGACCCTTGGGACTCTATTGTAGATTCCCACACAAATTTAAAATGCAGGTCTTAAAAAGAAATATGGGGAATGAGGGTTAACCTTTTGCAGTTGGAATGTTAAAGGTATCAATGAACCAATAAAAAGAGGAAAAAATATTGACACACTTAAAGGCTAATCAAAGATGATGTAATTTACATCAAGAAACCACCTAAAAAAAGACGCTGAAAATAGGCTGAAAGCCAAATGGATAGACAAAAATATATCACTCTTCTTTTACGCATAAATCAAGAGGCGTAGCAATATTATTTCGTAAAGGTACTTTATTTAAGCATACATCTACTATATCTGATAAAGATGGCAGATATATTATTGTGATAGGAGAAATAAACAGGGAAAAAAAATGATTTTCGTTAATATTTATGGACAAATTTTGACAGTCCTTTATTTTTTAAGAAAGTACTCAATAATATTCCGGAATTAACACATTATAATTTGATAATTGGAGGAGAGGAGATTTTAATTGTACATAGACCCTTATTTAGATAGATCTTCAAAACAAAGAAAAAACTAATCACATACTAGTGATTTATTAAATGCATATATCCAAACGACTAATATTAAAGATGTTTGGAGAACAGAAAATCCTACTGGTCGAGAATATTCCTTTTACTCACCAGTACATAAAACTTATTCAAGAATAGATTATTTTCTGGTAGATGCCTAAACGCTTATTTCACCTTACTTACGAATCTAAATATCATAATATTATAATTTCAGATCATGCACCATTAACATTTAAAATTAAAATAAATGGTTAAAACAGAAAATCTAGGACAATGGAAACTTAACCCACAAAATTTTAAAAATAAAACCACTCAGGAATATATTATAAACTCAGATTAAGATGTTTTTTGAAATAAATGATCAACCAGAAATATCTCGCTCTTTATTATGGGAAAACATTTAAAGCATATCTTCGAGGAATTATGATTTCTTCACAAGCATTCCATAATAAAAAGATTTCGGAAGGAACAACAGGACTTAGAAAGGGAGATTTTAAACAATTAGACATACAGAATGCAACAAATTCAGTTATAATAATTACTAATAAAATTGTAGCATTGAAGTATAAATTAAACAAAATATATACTGATCAAGTTTTAAAATTATTACAACATACTAACAATTGCTGTTTGAATTTGGAGACAAACCCAAAAATTATTGGCTCGACAATTAAGGAAAATTGAAGCTGAAAAAATTTATACATAGGATTAAATCACAAAAAAACGGTGAATTATTAATACAACCAAAGATATTAATGAAAAGATTTATGCAATATTATACAAATCTGTATATACTGCTAAAGCGACAGTAAATAAAACAGAAATAGATGCCTTTTTAAATATATGTAATACTTAAAAGAATTAGATTTACAAAATAGAGAACTATTAAATGCTGATATTTCAATAAAAGAAATCCAAGAATCTATTAAATCATTAAAAAAATGGTAAAACTCCAGGACCGGATGGTATAGGTTCGAATTTTTATAAAATTTTTCATGATCAAATGGTCCATATTTAAAATCATTATATGAACAGATATTATTACACAAGAGAAATTACCAGATACACTGAACGAGTCGATTATAACACTTATACCCAAAATTAAATCAAAGATTTGGATGGACCCAGGATCATATAGAGCAATTGCTTTATTAAATACGGATCAAAAAATTTTAACAAAGATACTAGCACAAAGATTAAGCACAGTTGTTAAGCGAATTAATTCATCCTGATCAAACAGGATTTATACTAAAAGATATCCTTCATATAATCTAAGACGGTTATTTAATATCATATATTCGAAATTAAGTGATTAAAAAAAGACTTAGTAGTTATCGCAGGATGCAGAAAAAGCTTTTGACCAGGTGGAATGGCCTTATTTATTTTCGGTGATGGAAGCTTTTAAGCTTGGTGATAAGTTTACTACTTGGATCAATTATTATATGCAAAACCAACAGCTAGAATAATAGAATAACAAACAAACCGTATGTTATCAACTAAATTTAGTTTATATCGAGGTTGTAGACAAGGCTGTCCTTTATCACCTTTACTGTTTGCGTTTAGCAATCGAACCTCTTGCCCAAAGGGTAAGATTGCACCCGGAAAATATATGGATATGATACTAAAGATACTAAGAATAAAATCTCGTTATATGCGGACGATGTATTACTTTATATCACTAAACCGGAAATAAGTATCCGTAATTTATTAAAACTAATAACGGAATTTGGTTTAATTCAGGATACAGTATCAATTGGAATAAAAGTGAACTTATTCGCATTAAAACCATGAATAATTTACAGAAATTATTACAACAATTTCCTTTTAAGATAACAAATGAAAATATTAAATATCTTGGTATTTTTGTTACAAAAAGATTTGACTCTCTATTTAAGTCTCAATTTCCCGTTATTACTGAATAAATTAAATAAAATATTCTATACTGGGAAAAGTTTACCTATTTCAATGTTAGGTAAAATAAAACGCAATAAAAATGATTTTTTCTCCCAACAATATTATTATATGTATTTCAATCAATCCCGATATATCTCCCTAATCATTTTTTAAAAAAGTAGACTCTTATAGTCACTAACTTTATCTGGGATTATAAGAACCATAGAATTAAATAAAAAACTTATGTAAAGCTAAATAAACGGGGGTTTAGCATTACCAAATTTTATGTTTTATTTATTGGGCAGTTAATATTAAAAATATGAACTTCTGTTAGAAGAAACAGATAATAAAACCAAACTGGTTAAAAATGGAAAGAGAAGACTGTTTTCCATTTGAAATTAGTTCTATAATATTTGCTAATATTAATGTACCTAAGAAAATTTATAGTGAAAACTCGATAATAGAAAGCGGGAATCCGTATTTGGAAACAAATAAAGAAAAACATTAAAACTAAAAATTTTATTACCGCTAGGTCTTACTATTACCAACAATTTTACGTTTAAACCCTCAACGATGGATAAGGCTTTTATACAATGGAAAAATAAAGGAATTTTAAACATAGGGATCTTTATAAGGAAAAATTTTTTTCTTTCATTTCAAGAGTTACAACAAGCTTACGGCTTCATAATTAATGAATATTTTAGATATTTACAAATCAGAAACTATATCTCTGCAAATACACAAGAATTCAGAAATAGAAAGAGTGAAATTTTAGATGAATGCTTGAAAAATATCCAAAATACAGAAAAATGATATCATATATTTACAATATTTGTTGGAAAGTGATATTCCATCATCGGAAACACACAGACAGCTTTGGGAAAATGAATTAGGTCAAATAATAAGCCCAGAAATATGGGAAGAAAGCTTACAACACATACATTACTGCTCGTTAAATGCTAAACCTGCTCCTATACAGTTTAAAGTTTACATAGATTACATTACTCTAAATCTAATTACATAATATATTCCAAAATTATCGCCTATATGTGATAAATGTCAAATCTTAGAAGCAAATTTGTCACATTTCATTCACTAATTGTACGAAGATTGTAGAATATTGGAAACGAAATATTTAAGATAATCTCGAATGTTGTTAATATTACTATGATTCCTGATCCAAAGCTATAATACTTGGAAATACCGGAAACGGAACAAATAATTACAAGGAATCAAAGGAACTTTTATATCGACTATTCTCTATAATTGGGAAAAAATTAATACTAAAATTTTGGAAAGGCCCTGCATCCCACAATTAAAATGTGGAATACAGAAATGTCGGAGACACTTCACTTGGAGAGATTGAGACTTGTCCTTATGGCTAGGTTAGATCTCTTCAAAGGGATTTGGTCTCCATTACATTAAATATTTACAGGGTCATAATGGTTTCGGCGCGGGACTTGACTGAGGCCTGAATATCTGAATGGATGAAGAAATACATCTAATAAATCATGAATGTATCTCCAAGAACGGATTTATTTAGTAATATTTTAATCTCCACCAAAACTTTTCACATTTTCTTTTTCTATTTTCTACTTTCTATCTCTATCTTTCTATCTTTAAGTAGGGAAAAAAATATATAGAAACATATTATATATATTCTTAATATTAGTATGAATACACCTATTATTAGTTGTATGAAAATATTATAGATGTCTTAAATTTGTAATTATATAAAATTGTGCCATTTTCAACTATATAATTTTGAATATAAAGTTAATAATAATACAAACACTCTTAATATTATGAAAATATCATGAATATATAGAAGTTTGGAAGATTGGGTATTATGTAGTTATATTAGGGGGGATTTGTATTGGTAATTAGAAGAAATAATGTGTGGTATGAGAAGTGTGAGAGTATATTGCTTATTTTAGGAATATACTACATACACTCCCAATTATACAAAATAAAATAACCAGGGGAAATGTATAATGGATTAACATTACAAATAACACAAACAGTATCAATTGATAATCAATATTTATATAATGTTGTATATTATATAATTTTTAATGCCGTATAAGAGTGTACTCTGTATATATTGTTTCTATAATAAAAAAATTAAAAAAAAAAAAAAAAAAGAAAGAGAGAGGGGAGTTAGGACAATGAGAGAGGGCGGGAGGAGCGGAGGAGGGTGGAGAGAGAGGGTGGAGCTGAGAGAGGGTGGAGAGGAGAGAGGGTGGAGAGAGGGTGGAGAGGAGAGAGAGAGGGTGGAGATAGAGAGGCCGAGAGACAAGGGGTGAGAGAGAGAGGGGTGGGAGAAAAGAGGCCGAGAGGGTGGGGGAGAGAGAGAGGGTGGGGAGGGAGGAGGGGGTGGAGAGGGGGAGGAGAGGGGGGGAGAGGGGGGGGAGGGGGGGAGGGGAGGGGAGGGGGGAGAGATGGGGGGAGAGAGGGGGGAAGAGAGAGGGGGGAGAGAGGGGGAGAGGGGGGAGAGAGGGGCGAGAGAGAGAGGGGCGGAGAGAGAGGGGGGAGAGAGAGAGGAGGGGCGAGAGAGAGGGGAGAGAGGGGAGGAGAGAGCGGGAGAGAGGTGGGGAGAGCGGGGAGAGAGTGGGGTATAGAGTGGGGGAGAGAGAGGGGGATGAGAGAGGGGAGAGGGGCGAGAGGAGAAGGGGAGGAGAGAGGAGGGGGAGAGAGAAGGGGGAGAGAGAGGGTGGAGAGAGCGGGCGAGATATATGGAGGGGATGGGAGGAGGAGAGAGGGGTAGGAGGTGGGGAGAGAGGGAGAGGTGGGGGAGAGCGAGAGGAGGGAATGGGAGAGATGGAGAGAGAGGGGAGGAGAGAGAGAGAGGGTGGGTGGAGAGAGGGCGAGAGAGAGGAGGAGGAACGGAGGAGAGAGAGGAGGGGATAGTAGGGGAGGGGAGAGAGGGAGAGAGAGAGAGAGGGAGAGAGAGAGAGGGAGAGAGAGGGAGAGGGGAGGGAGAGAGAGGTGGGAGAGAGAGGTGGGGAGAGAGAGGTGAGAGAGAGAGAGAAGAGAGGGAGGGGAGAGAGAGAGAGAGAGGGGGAGGGTGGGAGAGAGGGGGGAGAGAGAGAGGGGGAGAGAGATGCCGAGAGGGGGGAGAGAGGGAGGGGGGTGAGAGTAGGAGGGGGGAGAGAGGAAGAGGGGAGGGAGAGGGAGAGGGGAGGGGAGAGAGAGGGGGAGGAGAGGGAGGGAGAGAGAGGGGAGCGAGAGAGAGGGGAGAGAGAGATGGGGAGAGAGAGAGGGTGGAGAGAGAGTAAGATAGGGAAGGAGCGGAGTGAGAGGGGGGAGAGAGAGGGGAGAGGGAGAGTGTGAGACGGGGGGTGAGAGGGGAGGGTGGAGAGAGAGGTGGGGAGAGAGAGAGGAGAGAGAGGAAGTTGGGAGAGAGAGGGTTGGAGAGAGACGGCGACATAGAGATTGAGGGGAGGGAGAGGGGGGTGAGAGGGAGGGTGCGAGAGACGGGGAGAGAGAGAGAGGGGAGAGAGGGGGGGGGAGAGAGGGGGGAGGTGGGGAGAGAGGTGTATGAGGGTGGTGTGTATAGAGGTGGACAGAAATAACAGTGTGTTGTGTGTGTGTGAGGGGGATAGAGGGGGTGGTGTGTATGAGGGGGGGAGTGAGGGGTGTGTATGAGGGGGGTGTAGTGGTGTGTAAGAGAGGGGGGAATGAATGAATAAGTACTTTGAATTTGGATGATAAACCACAAAAATTATTAGCACGCCAACTCCGGAAACAGGAAGGGGAAAAAAGAATATATAAAATTAAATCAGATAGATACGGGGAAAATATTAAACACTACCAAGGATATTAATGATAGATTCTCTCAATACTATCAAACACTGGACCAGATGGTTTAAATAGTGAATTTTATAAAAGAAAATTCATGACTTGATCTCGCCACGCCTACAGACATTATATACTCAAGCATTCATGCAACCGAACTCCCAGAAACTTTAAATGAATCAACTATAATACTTATTCCAAAAACGGAATAAGGACCTTGAAGATCCAGGTTCATATATAACCATATAATAACTATAACCATATAACAATTACAGCATGGAAACAGGCCCTCTCGGCCTTTCCAGTCCGTGCCGACCATTTGTTTTCCCCTAGTCCATCTACATGCACTCACACCATACCCTCCATTCCCTTCCCGTCCATTATTACCTATCCACTTTACTTTTAAATGTTTAAAATCGATCCTGCCTCCACCACTTCTGCTGGAAGCGCATTCCACACAGCCACCACCCTCTGAGTAAAGAAGTTCCCCTCGCGTTACCCCTAAACTTCTGTCCCTTAATTCTCATGTCATGCCCTCTTGTTTGAATCTTCCCTACCCTCAATGGGGAAAAGCTTATCCACGTCAACTCTGTCTATCCCTTTCATCATTTTAAAGACCTCAATCAAGTCCCCCCTTAACCTTCTGCGCTACAAAGAATAAAGACTAACTTGTTCAACCTTTCTCTGTAAACATAGTTGCTGGAAACCCAGGCAACATTCTAGTAAATCTCCTCTGTACTCTCTCTATTTTGTTGACATCCTTCCTATAATTAGGCAACCAAAATTGTAACACCATACTCCAGAATTGGTCTTACCAATGCCTTGTACAATTTTAAACATTACTTCCCTACTCCTATATTCAATGCTCTGATTTATAAAGGCCAGCACACCAAAGGCTTCTTTACCACCCTATCTACATGCGATTCCACCTTCAGGGAACTATGCACAGTTATTCTTAGATCTCTCTGTTCCACAGCATTCCTCAATTCCCTACCATTTACCATCTACGTCCTATTTTGATTTGTCCTGCCAAAATGTAGCACTTCACACTTATCAGCATTAAACTCCATCTGCCATCTTTCAGCCCACTTTTCCAAATGGCCTAAATCTCTCTGTAGACTTGATAATCTACTCTCTGTAGACTTTGAAAATAGAGCAATTGCTCTATTAAACATCGATCAGAAAATTATAACCAAAATATTAGCACACAGATTAAGCTTAGTGATTTATAAATTAATACACCCCGATCAAACTAGCTTTATTCCAAAACGTCATTCATATTATAATCTGAGACGATTATTCAACATTATATACTCAAATCGAATAGCTAATGAAGACTTAGCAGTCATCTCGCTAGACGCTGAGAAAGCATTCGATCAAATTGAATGGCCCTATTTATTTTCCGGTGATGGAAAAAATTTTCAATTAGGTGAGAAGTTTTGTACATGGGTTAAGCTTTTATATACCCAATCCAACAGCCAGAATAATGACAAATCAAATGTTATCAAAAAAATTGATTTATCTAAAGGTTGTAGACAAGGATGCCCGTTATCACCGTTACTATTCGCCCTTGTTATAGAGCCACTAGCAGAAAGAATTCGAGCTCATCCAGAAATATATGGGCATAATGCTAAAAATTCAGTTAATAAAATTTCTCTATATGCAGATAATGTATTACTATATATTCCAAATCCACAAATTAGCATCCCTAACCTGTTAAATCTTATATCTCAATTTGGTTTATTCTCGGGATATAGATTCAACTGGAAGAAGAGTGAGATTATGCCAATAATGGAACCTAATTTATATATATTGCAACAATCACCTTTTTAAAATAGTGAATGAAAAATTTTAAATACTTAGGAATCTATGTGACCAAGAAAATATACTTCTTTATTAACCATATAACCAATATAACAATTACAGCACGGATACAGGCCCTCTCGGCCCTTCCAGTCCGTGCCGACCATTTGTTTTCCCCTAGTCCCATCTACCTGCACTCAGACCATACCCCTCCATTCCCTTCACGTCCATTATACCTATCCACTTTACTTTTAAATGTTAAAATCGATCCTGCCTCACCCACCTCTGCTGGTAGCTCATTCCACACAGCCACCACCCTCTGAGTAAAGAAGTTCCCCTCACGTTACCCCCTAAACTTCTGTCCCTTAATTCTCATGTCATGCCCTCTTGTTTGAATCTTCCCTACCCTCAATGGGAAAAGCTTATCCACGTCAACTCTGTCTATCCCTTTTCATCATTTTAAAGACCTCAATCAAGTCCCCCCCTTAACCTTCTGCGCTCCAATGAATTAAAGACCTAACTTGTTCAACCTTTCTCTGTAACATAGTTGCTGGAACCCTGGCAAACATTCTAGTAAATCTCCTCTGTACTCTCTCTATTTTGTTGACATCCTTCCTATAAACATAGGCGACCAAAATTGTACACCATACTCCAGAATTGGTCTTTCCAATGCCTTGTACAATTTTAACATTACTTCCCTACTCCTATATTCAATGCTCTGATTTATAAAGGCCAGCACACCAAAGGCTTTCTTTACCACCCTATCTACATGCGATTCCACCTTCAGGGAACTATGCATAGTTATTTCCTAGATCCTCTGTTCCACAGCATTCCTCAATTCCCTACCATTTACCATGTACGTCCTATTTTGATTTGTCCTGCCAAGATGTATGTAGCACTTCACACTTATCAGCATTAAACTCCATCTGCCATCTTTCAGCCCACTTTTTCCAAAATGGCCCAAATCTCTCTGTAGACTTTCAGAATCTACTTCATTATCCACAATACCACCTATCTTAGTATCATCTGCATACTTACTTATAATCCAATTTTCCACCCATCAACCAGAATCATTGATGTACATGACAAACAACAGTGGACCCAACACAGATCCCTGAGGCACCCCACTGGTCACCGGACTTCAACCTGACAAACAGCCATCCACCATTACTCTCTGACATCTCCCATTCAGCCACTGTTGAAATCCATCTTGCTACTCCGCCATTAACACTCAAAGATTGAACTTCTGAACCAAACTTCCATGGGGAACCTTGTCAAAGGCCTTACTGAAATCCATTATAGACAACATCCACTGCTTTACCCTCACTCAATTTCCATAGTTACCGCTTCAAAAAATTCAAGAAGGTTTGTCAAACATGACCTTCCAGGCACAAATCCATGTTGACTGTTACTGATCAGACCCTGTTTATCTAGATGCTTATATTATTATCTCAAAGTATCCTTTCCATTAATTTGCCCACCACTGACGTCAAACTAATAGGTCTATAATTGCTAGGTTTATTTTTGAACCCTTTTTAAACAATGGAACAACATGCGCAGTACGCCAATCCGCCGGCAACATTCCCGTTTTCTAATGACATTTGAAATATTTCTGTCATAGCTCCTGCCTATTTCTACACTAAACTTCCCTCAATGTCCTAGGGAATATCCTGTCAGGACCTGGAGACTTATCCACCTTTATATTTTTCAAAAGTGTCAGTACTTCCTCCTCTTTGAATCTCATAGTTTCATAGTACTCTACTTTTTTCCCTTACCTCACAGAGTTCAATATCCTTCTCACTTGGTGAATATACGAAGAAAAGAAATTGTTCAATATCTCCCCCATCTCTTTTGGCTCTGCAGATAACTGTCCATTCTGGTTCTCTAATGGTCCAATTTTATCCCTCGTTATCCTTTTGCTATTAATATAGCTGTAGAAACCCTTTGGATTTACTTTCACCTTTCTTGCCAAAGCAACCTCATATCTTCTTTTAGCCTTCCTAATTTCTTTCTTAAGATTTATTTTTTTACATTCTTTATACTCCTCTAGCACCTCATTTACTCCATGCCTCCTATAATTATTGTAGATATCTCTCTTTTTTCGAAACAAGTGTCTAATTTCCCTTGAAAACCATGGCTCTTTCCAATTTTTACTATTTCCTTTCAAACCTAACAGGGACATAAAGATTCTGTACTCTTACAATTTCCCCTTTAAACTGTCCTCCATTTCTCTTCTACATCCTTCCCATGAAACAAAGTGTCCCAAATTCACTCTTTAAAATCCTCACGCATTCCCTCAAAGTTAGCCTTTCTCCAATTCAAAAAATCTCCACTCTAGGTCCTGTTTCTGACTCGCTCCATAATTATATTGAAAAACTAATGGTATTGTGATCACTGGTCCCGAAGTGCTCACCAAAAATACGCATACCTCCGTCACCTGTCCTGCCTCATTTCCTAACAGGAGGTCCAGCACTGCCCCTTCTCTGGTCGGTACCTCTATGTACTGCTGCAAAAAAACTATCCTGCACACATTTTACAAACTCCAAACCATCCAGGCCCATTTACAGAATGTGTTTCCCAGTCTATTTTTGGGAAATTTGAAATCTCCCACAATCACTACCTTGTGCTTACTACTAATATCTGCTATCTCCTTACATATTTGCTCTTCCAATTCTCGCTCCCCATTTGGCGGTCTATAGTACACCCCTAAAAAAGTTGTTGCTACACCGTTCCCACTTCTCCAGTTCCACCCAAATAGACTCCCTAGACGAACCCTCTAATCTATCCTGCCAAAGCACTGCTGTAATTAATCCTCTCTGACAAGCAATGCAACACCTCCACCTTGGTCCCTCCAATTCTATCACCCCGGAAGCAACGAAATCCTGGAATATTTAGTTTCGAATCACAGCCTCTCCTGCAACCATTGTTTCACTGATTGCCACAACATCATATTTCCAGGTGTCAATCCACGCTCTAAGTTCATCACCTTACTTACAATGCTCCTAGCATTTTTAAAATATGCACATTTTTATAAACCCACCATCCTTTATTCTCTGTCTATTATCTTTTTCATCTTTCTCGCCTACATTTTGGGTCCGAGTGCTTCCCTTCTCTGCCTCTTGCCCCACACCCTGTCCCCTAGCCCCATCTACCCGAGTCCCTCCCCCCAGCCTTTTCTAGTTTAAAAGTCTCCCCAGTAGCCTTTGCAAATCTCCCTGCCAGGATAATTGGTCCCCTTCGGGTTCAAGTGCAACCGTCCTCTGCGTACAGATCATGCCTTCCCCAAAAGAGGTCCCAGTGATCAAGAAAAACTTGAATCGCTGCCCACTGCACAGTCCCTCAGCCACGCATTTAGCCTCCACCTCATTTCATTCCTACTCTCACTGTCACGCGGCACAGGCAGTAATCCTGAAATCGTTACCCTTTTGGTCCTTCTCTTTAAAAAACTTTCCCCCCAACTCCCTAAATTCTCCTTCAGGACCTCGTCACTTTTTCGCCTATGTCATGGTACCTATGTGTACCACAACATCAGGCTCCTCTCTCTCCCTTATCAGAATCTTTTGGACACGTTTCTGACACATGCGAGACCCTGGCACCAGGGAGGCAAAACTACCATCCGGGTCTCCCGACTGCGTCCACAGACAATCGCCTATCCGACCCCCCTAACTATATCGAGTCCCCCCCGATTACAATTGCCCTCCTCTTTTGCTACCCTCTGAGCTCAGGGCCGGTCTCTGTGCCAGAGGGCCCGGCCGCTGTTGTTGCCCCCAGCTAGGCTGTCCCCTCAATCGTACTCAAAACCCAAGTACCCTATTTTCCAGTTGTACGGTCACAGGGGTACTCTCTAGCCCCTGCCTTGCCCCTTTGCCCTTCCTAACCGTGACCCACTTGTCTGCCTCCTGTGGTCCTGGGAGTGACGCCTCCCCTGTAGCTCCTCTCTATTACCTCCTCACTGCTCCCCTGACCAGACGGAGGTCGTCGAGCTGCTGCTCCAGGTTTCCCAACACGATCCTTTAGGAGCCCCATTCTCGACACACTGGCGCAGATGTGTACGTCTGGAGGGCTATCAGATTCCTGACCTCCCACATCTGACATCCAGAACAGTACACTGCCTGGCCTTCATACTGCCCCCCCTACACAGGATACAATAGCAACACAATATAAAATCACTACAAACTGCTGGGATCTGACTGTAAAATCAGCTGCTAATTCCCTAGTCCACTTCCCACCAATCAGCTGCTTTTCCCTAAGTCCACTTCCCACCAATCAGCGGCTTCCTCAAAAATACCCACTTTCTCCAAATGGAATGTTATGGATTTGGGTAAAAAACAAGCCCCGTCTGGATTTTATATAGCTTACCGGTCGGGTGTCGCTCCCTCCCCCTCCCTCTTCCAACAAGGCTCCTGTGGGCCTCTGAAAAAAACAAGCCCGCGCGCTGGATTTTATAGCTTACCGGTCGGGTGTCGCTCTCCCCCTCCTCCTCTTCCAACGGCTCCTGTGGGGCCTTATTTAAAGCAAATTTTCGTTGCCTTTACTTAATAAATTGCATAAGAATATTCAATATTGGAGAAAACGCTTCCTATTTCAATGCGCGGTTAAAATTAATGCAATTAAAATGAATTTTCCTTCCACAACTTCTATACCTCTTCAATCTATTCCAATATACCTCCCTAAATTTTTTTTTTTTTTAATTGACTCTATTGTAACAAGTTTTATTTGGAATTATAAGAATGACAGAATAAGTAAAAAACACTTATGTAAATCTAAGACGAATGGACGATTAGTCTTACCAAATTTCTTATTTTATTTCTGGGCAGTCAATGTGAAAAACTTAAATTTCTGGTTGGAAGATATGGATCAATAACCAGACTGGTTAAAGATGGAAAAGAGGGATTTTCTGCCATTTGAAATTGTCCCGATTTTCCTATCCCCTACAAAATTGAATAAAAAGATCTATAGTGAAAATCCAATAATACATAACGGTATTCGAATTTGGAAACAAGTAAAAAAGACGTTAAAATTGGATAATTTATCACTTTTGCTCCCTATTGCAAATAACCCTTCATTTATTTAAGCCTTTGGTTATTGGATAAAGGCTTTACACAAATGGAAAAACTATGGAATTAAAAAGATGGGACATCTTTATAGAAAAAGGTGTGTGTTGTTCCTCTCGTTTCTGGAGGTACAACAGAATTATGGATTACATTCAAATAATTTTTTTAGACATTTACAATTGAAAGATTATGTTAAATCACATACACAAGAATACAGAATTAGAGAGCCAGAGATTCTAGATGAATGTTTGAATAAACATCCCAACACAGTCAAATTAATATCATATATTTATAATATTCTGTTAGATAGTGAGAATCCGTCGACAGAATCACATAGACAAGCATGGGAAAATGAATTAGTTCAACCCATAACAAAAGATTATTTGGGATGAAAGTCTACAAACATATACATCAATGTTCGATAAACGCCATACATTCTTTAATACAATTTAAAATATTACACAGATTGCTTTATTCTAAAACAAAATTAAATAGAATTTTTTCCTAATATCTCTCCTATCTGCAATAAATGTCAATACTCTGAGGCTAATTTAACCCCATACCTTTGTAAATTTGCATAAAAATTAAACATTTTGGGGGGGATATTTTTTAAAAATATTTTCCACAGTGGTTAATATTCAAACTGGATCCCGATCCTAAAATAAATAATATTGGGCATATCTGAACAAACCTAAAACTGAAAATAAACCAAAGAAATTTCCTGGATTATAGTATAATTAAATGGGAAATAATTAATATTAAAATTTTGGAAAAACCCTGCATCCCCTTCAATTAAAATGTGGATTATGGAGATGTCGGAGACCTTAAATCTGGAAAAATATAGATTTGTCTTAATTGACAAACCAGAATTATTTTTTAGAATATGGTCGCCGTTCACAGATTATTTGAAGGGGTAGAATGGGGCCGGCGCTGAGGCTGGACGGAAGCTTGGACCAGGACTAAAGACGAATAGTTTTGTTTTCTTACATACGGACCTACATCCTAATAAAGTTGTATTATGGATAGTTTATTTTATGTTTCTAAGTGTTTTGTTTTCTTTCTCTTTATTTTATATCTATTAAAAAAAAATAATAATAATTTAGAGTCAATGTTAATATGTAACGATAAATGTAGACTTCTGCTACATTGGTAGTGGAGTCCTTGGAATCCTGAATATTTAATATGTAACCGTTTAAACAAAGTTTGTAATGGTTTGGACTAGGATATGTACATGCCTCTAATAAAAGTTAACTATAAAAAAAAAAGAATAAGTTCATTGGCCAAGTATTCACATTACAAGGAATTTGCCTTGGTGCTCCGCCCGCAAGTGACAACGACATACAGTGACAGACAGAAAGAGATGGGAGATAGGATGAGAGAGAGGGGGGGGGAGAGAGGAGGAGGGAGAGAGGGGGGTGGGGGTGAGTGGGGGAGAGAGGGGGGGGGTGGAGAGGAGGGGGGGAGAGAGAGGGGGGAAGAGAGAGGGTGGAGAGACGAGAGAGGGGGGAGCGAGAGGGGGAGCGAGAGCGAGAGGGGAGAGAGAGGGGGGGAGAGAGAGGGGGGGGAGAGAGAGGGAGAGAGGGAGAGAGGGAGGGGAGAGTGAAGGCGAGATAGATATGGAGGGGAGGGAGAGGGGGGGAGAGGTAGGAGAGTAGAGGCGGTCTAGAGAGAGGGCAAGATAGAGAAGGAGGGGAGGGAGAGTGGGAGAGAGAGGGTGTATGAGGGTGGTGTGTATATAGTGTGTGTAGGACAGAGACAGTGTGTGTGTGTGGTGAGGGGGGTGTGTGTGTGTGTATGAGGGGGGGTGTGCGTGTGGACAGAGACAGTGTGTGTGTGTGAGGGTGTGTGTGTGTGTGGACAGAGACAGTGTGTGTGTGTGTGTGTGTGTGTGTGAGGGGGTGTGTGTGTGGACAGAGACAGTGTGTGTGTGTGAGGGGGTGTGTGTGTGTGTGACGGGGGGGTATCGGTGTGTGTGTGTGGACAGAGACAGTGTGTGTGTGTGTATGTGTGTGTGGGACAGAGACAGTGTGTGTGTGTGTGAGGGGGGGAGTGTGTGTGAGAGGGGGGAGTGTGTGTGTGTGAGGGGGGGAGTGTGTGTGGTGTGAGGGGGGGAGTGTGTGTGTGTGTGAGGGGGGGTGATGTGTGTGTGTGTGTGTGAGGGGGTGTGTGTGTGTGTGGACAGAGACAGTGTGTGTGTGTGTGGGGGGGGGTGGTGTGTGTGTGGACAGAGACAGTGTGTGTGTGTGTGTGGTGTGTGACAGAGACAGTGTGTGTGTATGAGGGGTGTGTGTGTGTGGTGTGGGACAGAGGCAGTGTGTGTGTGTGAGGGATGTGTGTGTGTGTGGACAGAGACAGTGTGTGTGTAGAGGGGGTGTGTGTGTGGACAGAGGCAGTGTGTGTGTGTGTGAGGGATGTGTGTGTGTGTGGACAGAGACAGTGTGTGTGTGTTGAAGAGGGGGTGCGTGAGGACAGAGATAGTGTGTGTGTGTGTGTGTGTATGAGGGGGGGGTGTGGACAGAGACAGTGTGTGTGTGTGTGAGGGGGGTGTGTGTGTGTGTATGAGGGGGGGGGGGGTGTGCGTGTGAACAGAGACAGTGTGTGTGTGTGAGGTTGTAGTGTGTGTGGACAGAGACAGTGTGTGTGTGTGTGTGAGGGTGTGTGTGTGTGGGGTGTGGGTGTGTGAGGGGGTGTGTGTGTGTGAGGGTTGTGCTTGTGTGTTGTGGACAGAGACAGTGTGTGTGGTGTAGGGTGTGTTGTGTGTGTGTGACAGTAGACAGTGTGTGTGTGTGTGTGAGGGGGGGAGTGTGTGTGTGTGTGAGGGGGGGTGTGTGGTGTGTGTGTGTGTGAGGGGGGGGTGTGTGTGTGTGAGGGGGGTGTGTGTGTGTGTGAGGGGGGGTGTGTGTTTTATGTGGACAGAGACAGTGTGTGTGTGTGGATGTTTGTGTGTGTGTGTGTGTGGGGGGGGGTGTGTGTGTGTTGTGTGTGAGACAGAGACAGTGTGTGTGTGTGTGTGTGTGGTGGTTGTGTGTGTGTGGGGGGGGGGGGGGGTGTGTGGTGTGTGACAGAGACAGTGTGTGTGTATGAGGGTGTGTGTGTGTGGACAGAGGCAGTGCATGTGTGTAGTGAGGGATGTGTGTGTGTGTGGACAGAGACAGTGTGTGTGGTATGAGGGGGGGGGGGTTTGTGTGAGGACAGAGATAGTGTGTGTGGTGTGTGTGTATGAGGGGGGGGGTGGTGGACAGAGACAGTGTGTGTGTGTGTATGAGGGGGGGTGTGTGTGGAGAGACATTTGTGTGTATGAGGGAGATGTGTGTGTGTGTGTCGACAGAGGACAGTGTGTGTGTATGAGGGGGGGTGTGTGAGGACAGAGACGATTGTGTGTGTGTGTGTGTATGATGGGGGGGGGTGTGGACAGTGAGAGTGTGTGTGTGTATGAGGGGGGGGGGGTGTGTGACAGAGACAGTGTGTGTGTGTGTATGAGGGAGATGTGTGTGTGTGGACAGAGACAGTGTGTGTGTGTGTGTGTGTGTGTGTGTGTGTCATGAGGGTGTGTGTGTGGACAGAGACAGTGTGTGTGTGTTGGGGGGGGTGTGTGTGGACAGAGACAGAGTGTGTGTATGAGGGGTGTGTGTGTGTGGACAGAGACAGTGTGTGTGACAAGAGACAGTGTGTTTGTGTGTGGAGGGGGGGGGTGGTTGTGTGTGGACAGAGACAGTGTGTGTGTATGAGGGTGTGTGTGTGTGTGGACCAAAGAACAGTGTGGTGTGTGTGAGAGGGGTGTGTGTGACAGAGACAGTGTGTGTATAGGGGGGGTGTGTGTGGACAAGACAGTGTGTGTTGTGTGAGGGGTGTGTGTGTTGGACAGACAGTGTGTGTTGTGGACAGAGACAGCGTTGTGTGTATGAGGGGGAGGGTGTGTGTGTGGACAGAGACAGTGTGTGTTGTGTGAGGGTGTGTGTGTGTGGACTGAGACAGTGTGTGTGTATGAGGGGCGGGTGTGTTGTGGATAGAGACAGTGTGTGTGTATGAGGGGGCGGGTGTGTTGTGTGGATAGAGACAGTGTGTGTGACGGTGTGTGTGTGTGTATGAGGGGTGTGTGTGTGTGTGTGTGTTGGACACAGAGACAGTGTGTGTGTGTGTGGTGGACAGAGACAGTGTGTGTGTATGAGGGGGGTGTGTGTGTGTGGACAGAGACAGGGTGTGTGTATGAAGAGGGTGGATGTGTGTGGACAGAGACAGTGGTGTGTGTATGAGGGGGTGGTGTGTGTGGACAGTGACAGTGTTGTGTGTGTGTGTTGTGGGACAGAGACAGTGAGTGTGTGTGGGGGGGTTTGTGTGTGTGGACAGAGACAGTGTGTGTGTATGGGGGGGGGGTGGTGTGGACAGAGACAGTGTGTGTATGTATGAGCGGGGGGTTGTGGACAGAGACAGTGTGTGTATGAGGGGGGGGGTGGTGTGGGTGTGTGTGTGAGAGGTGTATGAGGGGGTATATGGGACAGTGTGAGGAGGTGTATGGGCAGAGACAGTGTGTGCTGTGTGGTGAGGGGGTGTATGGGCAGAGACAGTGTGTGTGAGGGGGTATAATGGACAGTGAGGGGGTGTGTGGGCAGGAGGGACAGTGTGTGTGTGTGAGGGGGTGTATGGTGTGTGTGTGAGGGGGTGAGTGTGGGCAGAGACAGTGTGTGTGTGTGTGTGTGAGGGGGTGTATGGGCAGAGACAGTGTGTGTGTGTGTTGAGGGGGTGTATGGGGCAGAGACAGTGTGTGTGTGTGTGTGTTGTAGGGTGTGTGTGGCCAGAGACAGTGTGTGTGAGGGGGTATATGGACAGTGTGAGGGGGTGTATGGGCAGAGACAGTGTGTGTGAGGGGGACGGTGGTTGACGGCGTGCCGCGTGCTCCTTCTTCATCCAATGGGGGGAGGACGCGGGACGGGGACCGGCGGGTGACTGACGTCTGTCGCCACCAATTAGACCGCAGAGGGGCGGTGATGGACGTTCTCGTCATCCAATCAGATCGGACTGACGTAATTCTGATCCAATCACGGAGCGTAGGGGGCGGAGTATGGGTGTGCATGATTGACGTCCGTTGTCTCCAATCAGAGGTAGGAATGGGGGCGGGACCTGCCCGTATTTGGGAGGCGGCCGGAAGTGGAGGGAGGGAGGAACAACAATGGCGGCGAAGACCTTGGAGCCGCTGACGGAGCCGCTCAGTTCACAGGCGGCCGCCTCCACCCGGTGAGTGTGGAGCGAGAGGGCGAGCCCAGCCCGCAGAGGAGCCGCCGCCGCCTCCTTGTCCTCCTCCTCCTCCTTCGTCACAACCGCCGTCGCCGCCGCCATCTTGGTTCTAAGGGCCCCAGAAGGAAGGTGCGTCGTGACGTCATCGCGTCGTCCTCCGCCCATTGGTTGCCGGTTACGTCACCGCCCGCTCCGATTGGCCGCCGCCGCGCAGCGCCCGCCGGTGACGTCACGCGAGGGAGGGTCGGCCTCCCATTGGCTCCTCCTGCTCGCAATGCCCCCTGGGAATTGTAGTCTTTCCTGTTGTGTTTTATGGCCAGAGATCTCCCAGAGGGGAGAATGAAATTCCTCAAGAATGTCCTTCCTCAGATTTGGAGACCAAAACTGCACCCAGTGCTCCAGGTGTGGCCTCACCGGGCCCGGTACAACTGCAGAAGGACCTCTTTGCTCCCAGACTCAACTCCTCTTGTTATAGGAGGGTTGCACGTAAGGTCATCGGGTCAAAGGCCGTGACCCAGAGCAGCTCAATCCATGTGGAGGACAAGGCAGCTTCCGGCATACGCTGTTAATGCACTGAACGCCTACTTTCTTACTCGTTATAAACCGCTGAAAAGGTCATTTTTTGCGCTGTAAATAATTGTGCAAATCGGGGTAAGCGTGAGAGACATTTATCCTAGTTCAGAATTCCATACGTGAGGAGAAATTATGGTAGAGAGAAGCTAAATTGTAGCAATGTTACAAAATTTTTAGATTTTCAAAATCAAGTCTGCAATTTATCCCATCAGATAAAGCATAAAAATAAGTTTAATTTGACACCTAATTCACTTTCATATCTTTAGTATTAAAAAGGTTATGGCCATTTTCTTACTTGGAAATTAGCATCTTGTTCCCCATTGCCTTTCCATTGACTTAACACAAAAGCTGTGATCTAGGACAGTCAAAAGCCCATAACTTTCTTAAAAATTAAGAGAACAATGAAATGTTCAGTTATTATAGATTGAAGCATTCTGAAACAAATATGAAACAATATTACTTGGATGACCTGAAATTAAAGCATATAATTAGTTAGTTATCTAATTGTAGCTAATTACAAAATTAACTTACTAGATCTAAACATCTATCCATTTCTTAAGAAATGATAAACATTTTTAAATTGCCTGTGTCCAAATAACATTCACACAATAATCCACAATATAACATGATTTTAAAATCTAATAAAAAAACAAACATTTTTTTTTTTTTTTTTTTCATGAATTTTAGGCCAAATGGAAGGAATTTAATGTTTAATGCCTGTAAATTAATGGCCATTTAAATCAACTTGTGAGTGGGTTTTAGTGGAACGCGGTGGATTGGAACGTTGCGGTTTGCAGTGAATTTAATCCACAGTCGGCAGGGAAAATACAGCCGGTTCATACATTTTTTTTGTCCCCTTTTCGCAACATGAAAATTTGATTAAAGGTTTCCTAAAAACCAAGTTTTCATGTAAAAATAAACTGTAGCTTCTTTTATCGCCTACTTTAGGTCCGTTCTGCTGTCAGCGTTCAGAGCTTTAGAAGATGATTTTGAAACTACGCGAGTTAATAAATAATCTAGCGTAGTTTAAAAATAGCTTCATGAATGAAATGTCGGAGCGATTTCTCTTTAGCGACGAAATCGCCCGACATGGATCGATTTGAACTGTCTGGGGAAAAACGGCATTTTAAACCCGCCCCCCTCTGAAAGGCGCCAAAGTCACGCACACGGGAAGTGGCAGAACTGCAGCGCTGCTAAAGGTAGGTATTGTAACATACCTATAAATTGATAATTAAAAAAATCTCCAGACGCACGAGTGGTGTGTGGAAAAGTACGTTTTCTAACATTATGCTTTTGAGATGTATATTTTGACAAATAATAAAATGTCTTGACAGCATAAACGCCCACTCCCTTTCAATAGGATATTTGCTGAGGTTGATTATATCCAATTAACAGCTAACAATTTCTTGGCTTGTATCTGAATAAAATGCAATTCAAAACCCTCGAACATTTTGCGATTTTTAAATGATAATTTTGCTTTAGAAGCATATTCTTTTTGTATGTAAAAACCCACTTTAGAACCTTGGGCGATTTTAACATTTTACAGCCAGATTTATCACTTCAGAAACTTTTTAGATACCAAAGGAATCAAGAAAAAACACAAATAATGCCTTACTGTTGATGAAATGCAGTGAGCAAAAGCGATAATTCCCAATATTTTCTATCTTGATATTTGCAAGGCCAATGTTCGCCAACCATTTTAGATGTTGTTGTCCCTTCAGCTGTCGCTTCTCTATACTGTAATTTCTCCACTCTTTTGGAATTCGGAAGTAGGATAAATGTCTCTCACACTTACCCAGATTTTCATAAATATTTACAGCGCAAAAATTAACCATTTTGGCGGTTAAGCCAAAATTAACCATTTTGGCGGTTAACCATGGGTCGTGACCTTGACTGCCGTGTAACCTCCCTGTAATGGCCAACATGCCATTTGCTTTCTTCACTGCCTGCTCTACCTGCATGCTTACTTTCATGGACTGATGAACAAGGACCCGCAGAACCCATTGTACTTCCCCTTTTCCCAACTTGACACCATTTAGATAATAATCTGCCTTCCTGTTTAGACACCAAAGTGGATAACCTCGCATTTATCCACATTGAACTGCAACTTCCATGCCTCTGCCCACTCACCCAATCTGTCCAAGTGACCCTGCACTCTCATAGCATTCTCATCACAGTTCACACTGCCACGCAGCTTTGTGTAATCTGCAAATTTGCTAATGTTACTTTGAATCCCTTCAGCTAAATCATTGATGTATATTGTAAACTGCTGCGGTCCCAGCACCGAGCCTTGTGGTACCCCACTAGTCACCACCTGCCATTCTGAAAGGGACCCGTTAATCTCTGCTCTTTGTTTCATGTCTGCTGCTCAATTTTATATCCATGTCAATGTATATTGTAAATAGCTAGCATTAGGTCCATCAGGAAGGGTGAGATACATCAGGAGATAGTTGGAGCAGGTACCTCAGGAGCAAGGATAGATTCTCATTTCTCTCTCTCTCTCTCTCTCTCTCTCCTCTCTCTCTCCTCTCTCTCTCTCTGCCTATCTCTCTGTCCCTCTGTCTGTCCCCCTCTCTGTCTCTCTCTCTGCCTCTCTCTCTGTCTTTCTCTGTGTCTCCTCTCTGTCTCTCTCTGTGTCTGTCTGTCTGTCTGTCTGTCTGTCTGTCTGTCTGTCTGTCTGTCTGTCTGTCTCTCTCTCTCTCTCTTTCTCCCTCTATTTATCTCTCTGTCTCTCTCTCTCTCTCTGTCTTTCTGTTTCTGTCCCTCTCTCTCTCTCTGTCCCTCTCTCTGTCTCTCTCTGTGTCTGTCTCTGTCTTTCACTCTCTCTCTCTGTCTCTCTCTCACTCTCTCACTCTCTCTCTCTCTCTCTGTATCTTTGTCTCTCTGTCTCTCTGTCTCTCTCTATCTCTACTCTGTCTTTGTCTCTTACTCTGTCTCTGTCTCTCTCTTCTGTCTCTGTCTCTCTTTTTTCTGGGCTCTTGGCTCTCTTTATCTCGCCCGTCTCTTCTCTCCTCATCCCTTTCTCTCTGTCTCTCTTAAGTCTCTCTCTCTCCGTCTCTCTCTCTTCTTGTCTCTCTGTCTCTCTTCTCTGTCTCTCTATGTCTCTGTCTCTCTTGGCTCTCACTGACTCTCTACCTGACTGTCTCTCTCTGTATCTCTGTTCTGTTATTCTCATCTCTCTTCTCGCTCTGCGCCCTTTCAGGTAGCTAAATCACTACTAACGGAGTGGCTTGCAAGATTCAGACGGTTCTGATGTTAATTGGGGAGAAGGTGTGATGGAAACTGCAGATCTGGGAAAACCGCCTGGGGCAGAAACGATTCCGTAACAATCAAGTCTACGTAAGTTAAATCCCCTCTCCTTTTTTGTCACATACAATCAAGAGTGCAGTGAATGAAAGTGGCAATGCCTGCAGGATTCCTCTTCCTTCCCCCCCATTCTTCCCCCTCTCTACCGCCGCCTCTCTTACCCATCTCCCCCCCCTCCCTCTCCATTTTCCGGGACTCTGCTCACAACGTTACCATCTAGCCCCCCCTTTGCAGATACCCCCTCACCTTCTCCCTCCGATTCCCCCCCCGACCCCCTTCCTCTCCCTCCCCCCTCTCTCACCCCTCTCCCTCCCCCCTCTCTTCCCCCCCCCCCCCCACCCGCTCTCCTCTCTCTGACTCTCGAGCATAAGTGATTAGGAACTGAAATAGGCCTATTCGGCCCATCAAGGTCTACGCATTCAATAATGGCCTGATCTACCTCTTCCCTCCTGACCCAATTCTCCTGCATTCTCCCAATAACCCATGACACCCACAAACCCCATACTAATCAACAATCTATATATCTCTGCTGAAAAAAAAATAACCACTGAATTGTGATTGTGGACTGCCACCGCCATCTGTGGCAATGAATAATGAATCTGTGACAGATTCACCACCTCTGGCTAAAGAAATTCCTCCTCATCTCCTTCCCAAAGGAACGTCCTTTAAATTCTGAGGCTGTGCAACTCTGGGTCTGGTCTAGATCTCTCCCACTAGTGGATTTAATACATCTCTCTCCACATCCACCTCTATCCGGGCCTTTCACTGTGCGCTCTATGTTTTCCATGAGCCCCAAAACCCCCCCCCCCACACCCCCCCCCCCCCCCCCCCCCCCCCCCCCCCGTTCTTTCTAAACTCCAGCGAGTACAGGCCCAGCGCCAACAAACGCCCCATGTACGTTAACCCACTGTAAGTTAACCTGGGATCTGTTGGCGTGAAAATCCTCTGGACCCTCTCCAAAGCTGGCACATCCTTCCTCTGATATGGGGTCCAAAATTGCTCACAATTACTCCGAATGTGGCCGGACCAGCACCTTATAGAGCCTCAGCATTACATCCCTGCTTTTGTAAACAATTAACATTAGCAAATTTGCAGATGACACAAAGCTAGGTTGGCAGTGTGAACTGTGAGGAGGATGCTATGAGAATGCAGGGTGAGTTGGCCAGGTTGGGTGGGTGAGCAGATGCATGACAGATGGAGTATAATATGGTATAAATTTGAAGTTATCCACTTTGGCAGCAAACCAGGTTGGCAGATTACTATCTGAATGGTGGGTCAAGTTCGGAAAAGGGAAAGTACAACGGGATCTGGGAGGGGCCTTGTTCATCAGTTAATGAAAGTAAGCTTGTAGGTCCAGCAGGCAGTGAAGAAATCGAATGGCATGTTGGCCCTCATAACATGAGGAGTTGAGTATTAGGAGCAAAGAGGTCCTTCTGCAGTATTGTGTTCAGCTTTGTTCTCCAAATTTGAGGAAGGACATTCTTGTTATTGAGGCTTATTGGTCGTGGCTGAGGGTGTCCAGCGTTCGGTTCACAAGGTTAATTCCCGGGTTGGTGGGGACTGCTCAATATGTTGATATAATGGAACGGCTGGGCTTGTATAATCTTGGAATTTAGTAGGATGAGAGGGTAATCTTATTGAAACATAAGATTATTAAGGGTTTGGATACTCTAGAGGCAGGAAACATGTTTCCTGCATGAGTTGGGGGAGTCCAGAACCTGGGGTGACACGGTTTAAGAATAAGTGGTCGGCCATTGTGAAACACCATTCCACGAGAGAGTTGTGAGTCTGTGGAATTCTCTGCCTCAGAGGGCAGAGGAGCCCGGTTCTCTGGATACTTTCAAGGGAGAGCCTGATAGAGCTCTTAAAGATAGCGGAGTTATGTGATATGGGGAGAAGGCAGGAATGGGATACTGATTGTGGATGATCAGCCATGATCACAGTGAATGGCGGTGCTGGCTCGAAGGGCCGAATAGCCTACTCCTCCACCTGTTGTCTATTGCAAATTGACTTGCAAATTAACGTTGTGGGAAGTTCTCCCCCTCACCCCTCCCTCACCCGATTCATCCCCCCCCTCCCCTCCTCTCCTCCCCACACTAGAAAGCATTTTTTTCGGGTTGATGATCACAGCACGGTTTAGGAACAGTTCCGTCCAAGACCCGTAAGTATCGCTGAGAGTTGTGTAGGAAGGAACTGCAGATGATGTCCTGCTGAGTTACTCCAGAAACACTTTATGTACCTGTCCACGTTTTCCAGGATGCTGCATGTCCCGCCTGAGTTACTCCAGCACTTTGTACCTGCCCACGTTCTCCTGAGATGCCGCTTGACCCGCTGAGTTACTCCAGCATTTTGTGTCTATCTTCAGTTTTAAAACAGCATCTGCAGTTTCTTCCCACACACTTAGAAATATAGAAAATATGCGCAGGAGGAGGCCATTCGGCCCTTTGAGCCAGCACTGCAATTCAATATGATCACGGGTGATCATCCACAATCAGTACCCTGTTCCTGCTTTCCCCTCATATCCCTTCTCATCCTTCTAAATTCCAGTGAATACAAGCCAAGTCGACCAATTCTTTCATCATATGTAGTTTAGTTTATTGTCTTTAAAAAAAAAAATTTTTTTTCTTTTTTCATTTTTAGAAAGAGATAGCAAAAGAAATAAAGGACAGAGATGACCAGCTAAAAAGATTGAAAAAAAGGAGAAAGTAGAGAAAAGAGTGACTAGCAGAGATCTACCTATTTCGTATTTTTGCCCATCCGGCACCCGGTTCTAAACCATTTAATTTCTAAGGTTATGTTATGTTGCACAATCTACTTGTAAAAAGTTGATAAAAGGAGATCAAGTCTTTAAGAATTGGTCTACTTTGCCTAGTAGGAGGAATCTAATATCTTCAAGATGTAGCGTTTCCGACATATTTGAAATTCACATTTTGAATGTTGGCGTGGTTGCATTTTTCCAAAATTTGAGTATAAGTTTTTTTTCTGTTATTAAACCATAATTAAGATTATCCAAAGATAATCAGTTCTGTATTGGGGTTCAATTTTGTGTTAAACAGTTTTGTAAAGATTCCAAAAATGTCATTCCAAATTATGGAATTTGAAGATATTTGAAATATTGATTACTTTTCAAATTATATTTTAGTTCAAATTGTTGGAATGATAAAAGTTTTCCCATTTCATACATATCTCCCATTGTTTTAATTCCTATTCTTTCCCATTGATTAAACGTTTTATAAATAATAGATGGTTTGAATGAGGGATTATTAGTTATTGGAGAAAGAAGTGATAGTTAGCTTGATTTTAAAGTTAATTTTATTTGTTTCCAAATTCGTATTATACTGTGAATAATTGGATTTTTCTGATATATTATATTGTTCATTTTCATCGGGGAAAGAAGGTGTGCTCCTATGTTATAAGGGGAACAATCCTCTTTCTCCATTCTTATCCAATCTACCTGTTGGGCAGAACTGTCCAACCAGTAGATTATATTTTTAATATTCACTGCCCAATAGCAATACAATAAGTTAGGGAGTGTTAGTCCCCCTGATTCCTTAGATTTACACAAGTGTTTTCTTTGAATTCTGTGTGATTTATAATCCCGTTCAACAAAGTTATAAGTAATTCTCAATTTCGCGGGATATACTATCCCATATCTTACTCCCGAAACCTCTTTCAGTAGCCTTCTCGTCTTTGTAAACTTGTCCCTCGTTTCCACGACTTCAGCTGGAAAATCACGGAAGAATCTTAGTTTGTCTTCGCCATACATCAAATTCACTCCATATGGAATCTGTTTCATAATTCTTTCCAGGGTTGAAATGTCATAGATTTCATAATAATCTGTCTTGGGGGGGGGGGGGGGGGGGGGGGGGCAGTTGGGCTTGCTTGAGCCTTACGTCGGACCCGGTGAGCCATATCTATTCTCGGGGCTTCAGGCAGCTTAAGTACTTATTTGAGTAAGTTGGCAGCAAACTCCTGAAAGTTTTGTCCACTTACCTTTCCTTCTTTTACTCCAATTATTCTTAAGCTCTGCCTCCTCGATCTTGCTTCCACATCCATACATTTATTCTTCATTTTAGCAAGTTCCCTCCCAGTGCTTTCTTGTTTCTTTTTTAGTCTCTTTATCTCCTCAGCATTCTCGGTTGTCGTATTATCCATTCCTTCCATAGCCGCATGAGTAGACTTAAGCATTGCATCCAGCTTTTTAATACAGTTCTTATTAACCTGCTTAATTCTTTTGATTAAATCCTCCTCAATCTCGAACACACGTTTGGTTAAGTCATCAATTTTCCCCATCAGCATATCATTACCTTGTTTAATTTTTTCAGAGAGGCTTTTGTCTAGCGCGACATTCCCCTCTCGTATCACTTTAGAAATAATTTCAGTGACTGAAGCTGATACTGACTTTTCCAGATGTTCGATGTGTTCCCTTTGTTCCTCCATTGAAGTCATTTCTGTAGAAGGATTTTGAGAGTCAGCTTCTTCTTCTGAGCTTCCAGCTGATATTTGAGGGGATTGAGGAGTCTTTCCAGGTATTTTCAAGTATGCTCTTGTAGCAGGTCTTGCAACAGCTTTGGCAGGCTTCTGGCGAGGTTTCCCTTTTTTAATTTAAAACTGCCGTTATTCTCCGTTATCAGCAGAATTTCTGATAACACACAATTAAATAACAGCTCCAGTAGTCATTTTAGAACTCCCCCGTCTTCTAACTCGTATTTTAGCACATTAAAACATTCTTCGAGAGCAGAGCAAAACAGCAGCGTCTCTCAACCCACCATTGACGCCACCGGAAGTCCAATCTTCTAAATTCTAGCGAGTACAAGACGAGTCTATCCAGTCTTTCTTCATATGAAAGTCCTGACATCCAATGAATCAGTCTGGTGAACCTTATCTGTACTCCCTCTATGGCAAGAATGTATTTCCTCAGATTTGGAGACCAAAACTGTATGCAATACTCCAGGTGTGTTCTCACCAATACCCTGTACAACTGCAGTAGAACCTCCCTGCTCCTATACTCAAATCCTTTTGCTATGAATGCTAACATACCATTTGCTTTCTACATTGCCTGCTGCACCTGCATGCCTACTTTCAATGACTGGTGTACCATGACACCCAGGTTTCGTTGCATCTCCCCTTTTACCAATCTGCCACCATTCAGATAATAGTCTCCTTTCTGTTTTTGCCACCAAAGTGGATAACCTCACATGTATCCACATTATACTGCATCTGCCATGCATATGCCCATTCACCCAGCCTATGGATGCATTAGTGATAATCTTTCAAAACTCTTTAGATTCTGGAGTAGTTCCTGAGGATTGGCGGGTAGCAAATGTAACCCCTCTTTTTAAGAAGGGAGGGAGAGAGAAAACGGGGAATTACAGACCAGTTAGTCTAACATCGGTAGTGGGGAAACTGCTAGAGTCAGTTATTAAAGATGGGATAGCAGCACATTTGGAAAGTGGTGAAATCATTGGACAAAGTCAGCATGGATTTACAAAAGGTAAATCATGTCTGACGAATCTTGTGGAATTTTTTCGAGGATGTAACTAGTAGCGTGGATAAGGGAGAACCAGTGGATGTGGTATATCTGGACTTCCAGAAGGCTTTCGACAAGGTCCCACATAAGAGATTAGTATACAAAACTTAAAGCATACGGTATTAGGGGTTCAGTATTGATGTGGATAGAGAACTGGCTGGCAAACAGGAAGCAAAGAGTAGGAGTAAACGGGTCCTTTTCACAATGGCAGGCAGTAACTAGTGGGGTACCGCAGGGCTCAGTGTGGGACCCCAGCTATTTACAATATATATTAATGATCTGGATGAGGGAATTGAAGGCAATATCTCCAAGTTTGCGGATGACACTAAGCTGGGGGCAGTGTTCGCTGTGAGGAGGATGCTAGGAGACTGCAGGGTGACTTGGATAGGCTGGGTGAGTGGGCAAATGTTTGGCAGATGCAGTATAATGTGGATAAATGTGAGGTTATCCACTTTGGTGGCAAAAAAACAGGAAAGCGGACTATTATTTAAATGGTGGCCGATTGGGAAAAAGGGGAGATGCAGCGAGACCTGGGTGTCATGGTACACCAGTCATTGAAAGTAGGCATGCAGGTGCAGCAGGCAGTGAAAAAAGCGAATGGTATGTTAGCTTTCATAGCAAAAGGATTTGAGTACAGGAGCAGGGAGGTTCTACTTCAGTTGTACAGGGTCTTGGTGAGACCACACCTGGAGTATTGCGTGCAGTTTTGGTCTCCAAATCTGAGGAAGGACATTATTGTCATAGAGGGAGTGCAGAGAAGGTTCACCAGACTGATTCCTGGGATGTCAGGACTGTCTTATGAAGAAAGACTGGATAGACTCGGTTTATACTCTCTGGAATTTAGGAGATTAAGAGGCGATCTTATAGAAACTTACAAAATTCTTAAGGGGTTGGACAGGCTAGATGCAGGAAGATTGTTCCGATGTTGGGGAAGTCCAGGACAAGGGGTCACAGCTTAAGGATAAGGGGGAAATCCTTTAAGACCGAGATGAGAAAGACTTTCTTCACACAGAGAGTGGTGAGTCTCTGGAACTCTCTGCCACAGAGGGTAGTTGAGGCCAGTTCATTGGCTATATTTAAGAGTGAGTTGGATGTGGCCCTTGTGGCTAAGGGGATCAGAGAGTATGGAGAGAAGGCAGGTACGGGATACTGAGTTGGATGATCAGCCATGATCATATTGAATGGCGGTGCAGGCTCGAAGGGCTGAATGGCCTACTCCTGCACCTAATTTCTATGTTTCTATGTTTCTATGTTTCTATCCAAGTCACCTTGCAGCCTCCTTGCATCCTCCTCACACCTAACACTGCCCCCCAGCTTCGTGTCATCCGCAAATCTGGAGATGTTGCATTCAATTCCCTTGTCCAAATCATTAATATATATTGTAAATAGCTGGGGTCCCAGCACTGAGCCTTGCGGTACCCCACTAGTTACTCCCTGCCATTCCAAAAATGAACCGTTTACTCCTACCCGTTACTTCCTGTCTGCCAGCCAGTTCTCTTTCCACATCAATACTGAACCCCCAATACCGTGTGCTTTAAGTTTGTATACTAAGCTCTTATGTGGGACCTTGTCGAAAGCCTTCTGAAAGTCCAGATATAACACATCCACTGGTTCTCCCTTATCCACTCTAGTTACATCCTCGAACAATTCTATAAGATTCGTCAGACATGATTTACCTTTCATAAATCCATGCTGACTTTGTCCAATGATTGCACCACTTTCCAAATGTGCTGCTGTCCCATCTTTAATAACAGACTCTACCATTTCCCCCACTACCGATGTTAGACTAACTGGTCTGTAATTCCCCGTTTTCTCTCCCCCTCACTTTTTAAAAAGTGGGGTTACATTAGCTACCCTCCAATCCTCAGGAACTACTCCAGAATCTAAAGAGTTTTGAAAAATTATCACTAATGCATCCACCATTTCTGGTGCTACTTCCTTAAGTACTCTGGGATACAGCCTATCTGGCCCTAGGGATTTATCGGCGTTTAATCCATTCAATTTACCCAACACAATATTATATAATTATACAATATATATAATTTATTGTTAGTGGGGAAACTGCTTGAGTCAGTTATTAAAGATGGGATAGCAGTACATTTGGAAAGTGGTGAAATCATTGGACAAAGTCTGTGTAAGTCAGTCAAAAAAGTTTAAGTATACATACTTAAAGCACACGGTATTGGGGGTTCAGTATTGATCTGGATAGAGAACTGGCTGGCAGACAGGAAGCAAAGGGTAGGAGTAAACTGGTCCTTTTCAGAATGGCAGGCAGTGACTAGTGGGGTACGACAAGGCTCAGAGCTGGGACCCCAGCTATTTACAATATATATTAATGATTTGGACGAGGGAATTGAATGCAACATTCCCAAGTTTGCGGATAAAGCTACGCTGGGGGTAGTGTTAGTGTTAAGGGGTTGGATAGGCGACATGCAGGAAGATTGTTCCCGATGTTGGGGAGGTCCGGAACAAGGGGTCACAGTCTAAGGATCAGGGGGAATTGCTTTAGGACCGAGATGAGGAAAACATTTTTTCACACAGAGAGTGGTGAGTCTCTGGAATTCTCCGCCACAGAAGGTAGTTGAGGCCAGTTCATTGGCTATGTTTAAGAGGGAGTTAGATGTGGCCCTTGTGGCTAAAGGGATCAGGGAGTATGGAGAGAAGGCAGATACAGGATACTGAGTTGGATGATCAGCCATGATCATATTGAATGGCGGTGCAGGCTCGAAGGGCCGAATGGCCTGCTCCTGCTCCTATTTTCTATGTTTCTATGTAACACCACTTCCCGGCTAACCTGGATTTCACTCAGTTCCTCCATCTCAGGACCTTGAGTGATGATGTCATAAAGCCGCTCACAGTCCACCAATCACAAGCTGCCGAGTGTGACAATGCCATCACAACGGTATGTGGCATCGATAACCACAGCAGCAGAGGTTGAGAGAGAGATAGGGAGTGAGAGATAGATAGTGAGATATAGAGATAGACACAGAGAGAGACATAGACAGAGAGAGATAGTAAGATAGAAATATAGCGAGATCTAGAGGGATAGAGAGAGAGAGGGAGATATAGAGAGGGAGATATAGAGAGACTGAGAGATAGAGAGAGAGAGAGAGGGAGAGAATATATATATATATTTATATATATAGAGAGAGGGAGATAGAGCGAGAGACTTAGAGATAGGTAGAGAGAGAGAGAGAGAGAGAGAGCGATTGAAGGTAGAGGGACAGAGATAGAGATATAGTGAGAGAGGAAGAGATAGAGAATATATAGGGAGAGGGAGAGAGATATTGAGATAGAGAGCGATATAGATAGAGAGAGGGGGACAGAGAGATAGATAGAGAGAGAGAGAGAGAGAGAGAGAGAGAGAGGAGAGAGAGAGAGAGAGAGAGAGAGAGAGAGCGAGAGAGAGAGAATATATATAGAGAAAGGGAGAGATATAGAGAGGTAGAGAGAGATAGATAGAGAGTATGGAGAGATAGAGATCGAGAGAGATAAGGAGAGATAGAGAAGAGAGAGAGAAAGAGAGAGCCTGTATTTCTGTGGCGAGGTAGATACCGTGTTCCTTGTGTACTTGGAATGTGCCAGTGTGCCAATATCTGAAGGGGCTGCTCCTCAAGTTCTGGTTGCATTTTATTCCCACAATGCTGGTGTTTGGGCACAAGGCAGGTAGTGGGGAGGGCCAGCCTCGGCCCTGCTCCCCTTAGCTCCACCCGCTGGTCCTGCTCACTCCCCTCCTTAGCCCCCACCCACTGGCCTCGGCCCCGCCACGCCTCCCGTGGGGGCTACGGGTTAGTGGTGCAATATTGCGTTGTGGAACGGGCTGCGTTGGGGGACCACGCCTCCCATGTGACTGGGACCCAACGGGTGTGCACTTGTTCTACTTATTCCTATTTTTTGTTATTTTGGGGGAAGTTCACCCCTTTTTATCTCACTTTTATTTTTGTTACTATTTTCATTTTGTTTTGCTTTTGTTTTGGGCGACGTTTTGATTTTGTTTTTCAGTGAGTCGAGCAAGCTGCTGACCTTAACTGGGCTGGTGGGCACCTGGGATCTGGATGGTGCGCAGGTAGAAATTAGTTTATCTTGGGCATAGACACTGCGGGTCGAAGGGCCGCCTCCTGTTTACTGCTCTGGGTTGTGTTTTGTTTATGTTGTGTAAAGGGTGCGGGAGTTGGCCATTCGGTCCTTCGAGCCAGCACCACCATTCATTTTGATCATGTGTGTGATTTTGATCATGGTGTGGGATTGTGGGTGCCCATTCCAGGTGGGGCAAGAAGAAGAGAGGTGGGGGGGTGGTTGCGAGGAGAAGTGTCATATCTAGCTCTGATTTAATTTAACACATTTTGTTTTTGGTTTTGATAGCAATTGATTTATATTTAACTACAGAGTTCCAATGTCTGTATGTGAAAAATATGGTTGAGAAATGATTGCTTATACCTTAGATAATTCGTACAGAGTTCTGCCAGTAAATGGATATGTTAAAGAAAAACAGGTGCGAGAAACATCGAAACAAAACGATGATTGCTGCACAGTGGATCATTTAGCCTCAGTGGACTCCACTAATGTGCTGATTGTATCCATTCAATATTTTCTATGTTGAACATCTGCCAGCCTTGGTAGAACATCCCTGCCTTTGAAAATCAACAATACACTTATAAGACAGACAAACAGGCAGACTGACCGAGTTCCTCCCACACTGTTGAGTTCATTGGTCAGCAAGCTTTCGCCATTCTGTTCGGTCATGTGCACCGTCTTCCACCCTCGATAGGTTCGCGTCCCGGACTTCCAAATCCTTCTGGAATGTTCGCCTCCATATGAGTTTTGGTCGGCCTCTTTTCCTTCTTCCATCAGCTTGTCATTGCTATCTTAGCCGCACGTTCTGGTGACATTCTGAGTACATGTCCTGCAGATTTCACCCTGCGTACCTCTATGTCCTGGCTGCGAGGCTTTGTTGCCGTTTCCCGGTAGACAAGTGCATTCTCAGGTGTCTGTCCTTTGAGGACCACCAACTTACAAAAGGTACAGCTGTATCAATTGCTGAACTGAAGTATGGGCAATCAGTGATGGTATTGCCAGCATAAATATTGACTGGGAATTAATTATTTAAAATGTTAAAATTATTAAAAAATATGTATATTTCTGTCTTTGTAAACGCAGTGCAAAGGAAGAAATGAATAGACTGAACACAAGTAGACTATCGCAAATCATGAACTTGGTGGGTAATGATATAGATACACAAATTGTTTTAATATCAATCTATTTGAATAACATTCATATCAATTTCTAAACTGAAGTTTTCAGTTAAAGTTAACATAATTTATTAATTCTAAACTAATGGTATCTATAATATAACGCAGGTAAAGTTCACAAGTTATAGGAGTAGAATTGGGCCATTGGCTCAACTGCCATTCAATCATGGCTGATCTCTGCCTCCTAATCCCATTTTCCTGCCTTCTCCCATAACACTTGACATCTATTCTAATCAAGAATTTGTCTATTTCTGCCTTAAAAATATCCACTGACTTGGCCTCCACAGCCCTCTGTGGCAATGAGTTTTACCGATTAAATACCATCTGACGAAAGACATTCTTCCTCACTTCTACCTCCTCTTTCTAAAAGAACGCCCTTTAATTCCGAGACTATGACCTCTGGTCCTAGACTCTCCCACCATTGGAAACATCCTATAGCCTGGGACTGGATGTCAATATCCCGACAGGCATTGGGAGGATGCTACTAGCTGGAGACAGACAGAGCGAAACTCTGGGAACAGGTGAACAAAGAAACACTGTGAAAATGGTCACATGATGAACATCTGGTGAGAACGGAGCTGCACGTAATTTCATTGCTCGGCAGTATGGCCATGTGAAGATAAGGTGTTTGGGAACGGCCATTTTTTACAAAAGGATGTGTATGATGAGAATGAAACTATGAACAGGCAATATAATTAAGAACTCCTTAGTCTGATAAGGAACGTAGATGCGTTTTGTTTATTCAGCACTTGGATGAGTAACAACTCAAAATGATTGGCTTTAGAATTGTGAGAGCGCTGGGTTGGAACAAAGGCTTCCTTTAGGGGATTGAAGGAAAATTAGTATAAAAGAAGGGCGGTCCGAAACATGGGCAGTGACAACCCGGGAACAACCATCACAAGAGGGAGGGACCTGAGTTCAAAGCTCAGAGAAGACAAACTCTGTCCAATTCATTCATGGGGACAATATCTGACTTTGTGATTTAGTTTAAGAAATGATAAGTTGAAATAGTAAAGTCAATGAGAAGTTATTAGAAGTCAATTGTTTGTATGTATGTTTGAAGTTACTCCAGTGTTAATAAAGATTAAGTTGTACTAAACTAAATTAAACCTCGGTTTGGAGTATTGTTCGTCACATCAGTTGATGCCCTATAGAGGTATAGGGTCACAAACCTTTCCACATTCACTCTGTCTATGCCTTTCTTTATTCTGTAAGTTTCAATGTGATCCCCCTCATCCTTCTAAACTCCAGCGAGTAGAGGCCCAGTACCATCAAACTCTCACCATGTGCTAACCCACTCATTCCTGAATCCTTCTTGTAAACCTCCTCTGGACCCTCTCCAGAGCCAGCACATCCTTGCTCAGATATAGGGTACAAATTTGCTCACAGTACTGCAAATGCGGACTGACCAGCACCTTATAGAGCCTCAGCATTACATCTCTCCTTGTAGAGCCTTATAGAGCCTCAGCATTGCATCTCTCCTTATAGAGCCTCAGCATTGCATCACTCCTTGTGGAGCCTTATGGAGCCTCAGCATTACTTGTCTTGCCTAAAGGTTTAAATTAAGTCTGCCCTCGGGCCCTGGCATTCCCTCTATCTCTATCTCCCTCCCCCACCCTAGTCGCACTAGCTTCTCATTTTCACACTACAAACAGCGTACAATGGCTTGTTCACTTTATCATCGATACATTTTTGCATATCTTTCATTCATTGTTCTTTATATCTCCACATCACCGTCTATATCTCTTGTTTCCCTGATTCCTGACCAGACTGAAGAAGGGTCTCGACCCGAGACGTCGCCTATCTCCTTCGCTCCTTAGATGCTGCTGCACCCGCTGAGTTTCTTCAGCTTTTTGTGTAACCCCCCCCCCCCCCCCCCGCTGATTTCATTAACTTTTCCAGTAACTTGCACCCTGTCCTCAAATTCACTTGGAACATCTCTGACATCGTTCTCCCCTTTCATGATCTTTCTGTCTCCATTACAAGGGACAGATTATCATATCATCATAACATATCAGTTTTATTCGTCACTTGCATGTAAAGTGCAAGTGAAATGAATTTGCCAGCAGTGGTACAATGATAAAGACCACAGAAAAACACAATACATTTTTTAACACAAACATCCACCACAGCATTCATCACTGTGGTGCAAGGCACAAACATTGGCCAGTCATCCTCCATTTTCCCCCGTGGTCGGGACCTCAACCCTCCGCAGTTGCCGCTGCGGGCGTCCAAAAGTTCAGATAAAATCCAGGTAAGTCCTGAATCGGTGCTTCCCTACTGGAGACCGTGGCTTCAGGTTGGTGTAGGCCGCAGGCCGGCGGTCGAAGATTTAAAGTTCCCGCCGCGCCGCAGCCAGAAGCACCGCAGAACGCAGGGCCGGCGGTCGGAGCTCACCTCCAGGGATCCCCGCGAGGGATCCCGCTCCTGCTGGTAAGTCCCCGAGGGCACCTGCAGTCGAAGTTGGCCGCAGGCCAATTTTGGAGTATGGTGTATGATTTTGGTCGCCGTATTATACAAAAGACTAGACAAAGTGGGACTCGTTGGGTCCCAGCATCACACGGGAGGGCTGGTCGACCAACGCAATATTCCACCTCTCCACCAATTCCAATATTGCTGGCCAGTGGGGGAGGGGGCACTTTCTGTTGCACTAGTATGAGTGTTGTGGGCCGGAGGCACTGGTTTCCAGAGGGCTAGTATGGATTTTGTGGGCCTAATGGATTTTTGGGCTGGCAGCTCAGTCACTGAGGCCTGGCAGTACATAGAAACATAGAAATTAGGTGCAGAAGTAAGCAATTCAGCCCTTCGAGCCTGCACCACCATTCAATATGATCATGGCTGATCATCCAACTCAGTATCCCGTACCTGCCTTCTCTCCATACCCTCTGATCCCGCTAGCCACAAGGGCCACATCCAACTCCCTCTTAAATATAGCCAATGAACTGGCCTCCACTACCCTCTGTGGCAGAGAGTTCCAGAGACCCACCATTCTCTGTGTGAAAAAAGTCCTTCTCATCTCGGTCCTAAAGGATCTCCCCCTTATGCTTAAGCTGTGACCCCTTGGCCTGGACCTCCCCAACATCGGGAACAATCTTCCTGCATTAAGTCTGTCCAACCCCATAAGAATTTTGTAAGTTTCTATAAGATCCCCTCTCAATATCCTAACTTCTAGATAGTATAAACCGAGTCTATCCAGTCCTTCTTCATAAGACAGTCCTGACATCCCAGGAATCAGTCTGGTGAACCTTCTCGGCACTCACTCTATGGCAATAATGTCTTTCCTCAGATTTGGAGACCAGAACTGTACGCAATACTCCAGGTGTGGACTCACCAAGACCCTATACAACTGAAGTAGGACATCCCTGCTCCTATACTTAAATCCTTTTGCTATGAAAGCTAACATACCATTCGCTTTCTTCACTGTCTGCTGCAAATGCCAGGTACAATCACTTGAACCTGGCATTTCATATTTCAACCGAAAGTCTTCGTGTTGCTGAAGACATCTTGAAGAGTTCTGTTCACCGCTTCAAACCTTTCTCTCGTAATCATTGGTCATTCATCCCTAACAATGACTTTCATTTGCCTCATGAAATGTGCCGTCTGAGAGTTCTTCTCAATGTTGCCGAATGTATCCTTGGCCACTTGGATGGGTATCCTGAATCAAGAATGTGTGGCTCTTCCACCAGGCATTAACATAGCTGCTATCCCAGAGGATGCTACAGCAATAGCCACATCACCTTGACCTCTAACCTTTCCTGACATGATGTCGAAAAAGCAGCCAAAAGACAATGTCAGTTGTTAATGAACACTGAAGAATTTGTGCAAAACATTTATTTTGAGGCGGGGGCTGTCAGGGTGGGGGGTGGTAAACGTGGTGCAGCCAAGGGAGGGGAACAGCTTAAGGCGGGGGCTCTCGTGAGCTTAAGCTAATGAGAAGGGGGGTCCTCCAGTGGGGGATGTGGGCGGCTTCAGTAGGGGGCATATCCTATGCGGGGAGGCAGCGTCTTGAGGTGGGGGATGTCAGTGGATGGGGGAAGGCGGTGAGCGACTTACTGATGACCTCTGGACTCACTCACTGCCTTGGGATTAATTCATGGCCTTTGGACTGACTGACTCACGGCTTGTGGACTGACTGATGCCCGACTTCTGGAGTCAAGTCTGACTTTTGTAAACTGAAAACTGTAACATCTACATTGAGGAATAGCTTCTTCCTGACGGCCATCAGGCTATTTTACTTCGGAGTCACGTGAGTGACTTCGTGAAGACCCCGCCAGCACGCATGCGTGATATATCGTCGCGCGCATTTCCATCGACAAGCTGGGGGGTAGTGCATACTCTCCACCAGCTCCTTCAACAAGACCGGCAAAGGTAAGTATACTAACCTTTTGTTGGTTGCAGGGTGAAAGCAACGGGAGGGAAGGCAGACTTCCCAAGAGCCGCGGGTCACCGACAGGCCAGCGGCCACTTTCCCCGGAGCTGCGAGACCCGCCGGCAGCATCCGGACGGCCGGGGGTAAATGTGCGGAGGTCGGGCGCTTCAGTTACACCAGCGCCTGACTTCTCTCCCGACTGGATGTCCACACGGGAGCTGGGAAAGCCAGCCCCAGACTTTGTGCCCCCATTCCCCAGGAAGCGGGGGAGAAACCAGGTACGTGGAAGAGTGCCTCGCCCCCCCGGCAGCGGCATCGCCCTGTGTTGCTGTGGATCCACGGGGGCCTGGGCCGGGGAACGGCTGCGCTACAGGGGAGCCCCACAGCCGCGGCACGCCACGTACAGCTGCCGGGGATATCTGCCGTAGGGCTGTCTGGCAGAGCTACTGCTGCATCGTGGAGCCCTGCAGGAGCAGGTGCTGCCGGCATAACACCGCGTCAGGCTGCGGTCAAGGGCGCCGGTGGCAGCAGTAGACGGTCGGTTAAGCTTAGCTCTGGCAGCTGCCGACCATGCGCCTCCACGAAGAAGATTGGGCGACAGTGGAGGTAAGCCTGCACGGACTCCGGGGAGCCAGGTACCGGGGACCGGCGCCGACTCATCTCCACTGCCTTCCTACCAGGCAGGTGGAACGCCACAGTCCGCTCGAAGGCCGACTAGCGGAAAGTCCGTGCGGGAGTCTTATGGGCCTGCAGGAGCAGTAGCCCATGACAACCTACCTTCGGACCCTAGTCTGCATCTTATGGAGGTGTGGTCCGCTGGTAGAAGCCCCAGAGAAATTGCAGAGCCTGGGGAAGTCGGCTTGTCTGCCGCGAGTAGCGGGGATGGTCGCATTGCCAGGTTGGAGCTCTTGGTGGAGCAACTAGTCCAACGGGATATGGAGCGGGATGAACGGGAGTCTCGAGCCTCCACAACCCACGCCGGGAGACCGCCCAACATATCGTCTTCTCCAGCCAGACGTACCAGAAGTTGCTGGATGCTGACTTCGATGACGAACCAGGGATGCCGGAGGCCGTAGAGCCAGTCCTAGGTGCGAACCTGCTGGATGTCGTGGGAAAATTTGCCACAGCTACCCACAATGGGGAGCCGCTGCACCCCAAACTGGCGGGAACCATTGACTATCTGACCACTCACCAGCCCTGGGTCAGGTAGTCACTGACACCATGGACGCATTCAACCTGCCCGAAAACTGCATCACTTTAAGTGTGCCCACGGGGAATGCTCACATTTGGGGGAATTGAGTACTACCACCAAGATGCAGCACGTTCTCCTACAGCACATCCTCAAACTTCTATCGACGGGAATTACAGCATTTGCCTGCACCCTCGATGGGGATGATGTGCCCAGGGAGCCGCAGGATGCCCTGGCACTTCTCTGCAATGCACAGTTCAAAATTAACTGCCTTCGTAAGAGCTCCATCTGGCCGACACTCAACCCGTAATTTGCAGGGTTGTGCCGTCCCTCCACCACTCCACCACCTCATCAGCTGTTTGGGGAAGATCTCTCCCAGAAAGACACATAACTCGACGAGGAGGTCAAGACCGGGGGCCTTATGACACCTCCACCGGCTAAAGTTCACCCATATCAGACGATGCAGCCACCGCCACGACACCACCACAACGTTCCCCCAAAACGCCATACGCCAAGACCCGCCGTTAACCATGGAGGTAAGGGGGTCTGGTTCCTCTCAGGCAGTAGCACTTCTACCCGCACAAGTCGGGGGACGGTTGCGGGCATTTCGTGGTGCTTGGGGTGCAATCACCACAGCCACGTTTATTCTACAAAGGGTTCACGGTTATGTCATAGCATTTATTGATGGTAAACTTTCCCCTACACAGCATGAACCTCGGCGCATTTTTACGCTCTCTCAGACTGAGATAAAGGAGGGACATGCTGAAATCTTACGGCTGGCAGCCAAAGGGGTGATTGGCAAAACGACACATGAACCCCTTGAGTTTGTGTCTAACATCTTTACAAAAACCAAAAAAGATGGGGGGAGTCGGATTATCATAGACCTAACCCCGTTGAACACTTTTGTACCATATACCCATCTTCACATGGTTACCTTCGAAACAGTTAATTCACGGCACTTATATGTCCGCCTACAAACATATATCACAACGGTGGTGGCTTATATCAATCATATGGGTGGTATCAGGTCGTTATCTTGGGACGAATTGGCAAATACAATCTGGCACTGGTGCATTGAGAGAAATGTTTGGATCACAGCGACCGATTTACCAGGGAAGTTCAATACAGTGATGGACACCAGGTCACGAGTGTTCAATCATAACATCGAGTAGATGTTGAATCCCCAAACACTTTTGCTGAAATTATAGCTCACTTTGGCACGCCAGATATTGACCTCTTTGCGTCCAGGTTGAACCATCCAATACCAACGTATGTGTCTTGGGAACCAGACCCTGGGGGAGTAGCTATGGATGCTTTTTCTCTCCATTGGGGGAAATGGTTTTACTACGTATTTCCCCCATTCTGCCTCATCAGTCGGGTGTTGCAGAAAATTCAACTGGATTCTGCAACTGGCATTGTATCATACCCGACTGGCCTACACAGCCATGGTGCCCAATGGCCCTCCAAATCTTGCAACGTCCGTGGATTCAGTTTGGTAAAAATCCCACATTGATTACTAACCGGGGACAGTCACCCGTGCCTTGGTCACCTAAACATGTTGGCCTGCAGGTTCTAAAGAGGCCGCTCGTCAAGGCCGGCATATCACCAAGAGCCATGGACCTCAGCTCAGCGTCATGCCGAGCATCAACCAGGAGGCAGAACCTCACACATGTCAGGAAGTGGGAGGCATTCTGCTCCCGTACCAACACGACCTACAACTCGGCTACGATCGCTGATGTCCTGGAATTCCTAGCGGGCCTTCATTACGATGCGGGCCTTAGCTCCAGTGCCATCAACAGCGCCAGGAGTGCATTATCCTCATACCTAGACATCGGTATATGCTCCATCCACCTGGTGTCTAAATTCATGAGGGGAGTGTTTAACACCAACCCTCCACGGCCCAGATACAACATCACCTGGGACGTAGGGATCGTTCTGACCCTACCGAGGAACTGGTCTCCTATGACAGAGTTACCACTCAAAATGCTCACCCTCAAAGTGGTGATGCTGATGGCACTGCCTACAGCTCAACGAGTCCAGGCATTACAAAAGCTGCGGCTGGATAGCATGGTCTCCACCCCTGCAAAGGTGAATTTCTTTGTCCAGGACCTATTGAAGCAGCACAGACCTGGGGATCGTGGGCTGCAGTTGGAGCTACGGGCGTATCCCACTGATGCCACCCTCTGCATAGCTACCCATCTCTGCCTCTACATTCGCACTACAGGAAGCATCCGGAAGATGGAGCAGGGGCTCCTCATCAGCCACAACTCTCCACATCACCGGGTGGCTGTGCAGACTATCGCAAGGTGGTTCAGGGCGGTGTTGGGTACAGCAGGAATAGGTACTAACATTTTTAAATCTCACTCTACAAGGGCTGCATCCACATCAGCGGCGAGGGCTATGGAGGTGCCCATGGACCACATCTTCGCCACCAAGGGCTGGGCCAGTGAAGCAACCTTCCAGCGGTTCTACAATAAGCCACTGGTTGGCCCCGCGACGTTCGCAGAAGCCATGCTGGGAGCCGCTCCGTCAATGATTTGTCCCCGAATTAGGGGTCTTTTGCTTTGTTATTATTTGTGTTAATGAATGTGCATTATTTTTCAGCCTGTTCCGTCTGGAATGCATTAACTACCTTCCTCCATCAGTATTGCGGCAGTGTGATAGCATGAACGATGTCCAGGGCGTGAAATCACAGAGCTTTGAAATCGTCATGAAGTCACCCACGTGACTCCGAAGTAAAATAGTAAGATTAAACGAGAACTTACCAAGTTCGAAGGTTGATCTTTATTTTATGAGGAGTTGCGGTGAGGGATTCCGTGCTCTCCGCTCCCACCCTCTATCGTAAGGTTCACTGGTATGTTCTACGTTCTTAATCTAACTAATTCCAGTCATGGTGTGTTCTGTGATTCCACACCGCTGCTTTGACGAATGTCGCACATGCGTGCTGGCGGGGTCTTCATGAAAGCCCTCAACGCAACTCCTCATAAAATAAAGATCAACCTTCGAACTTGGTAAGTTTTCGTTTAATCTTACTAATTTAGTAGCGAAAGAGAAAGGTTTATTTAAACCATTCATATCATCAGGGAGGGTCCAGTCGTTGCCATTAAGTAAGTAAGTAAGTACTTATCCTTTATTGTCATTCAGACCTTTCTGTCTGAACGAAATTTTGTTACCTTGCAGTCATAACATATAATAAAAAACAAAACACACAATAAACACATATTTAACATCCACCACAGTGAGTTCACCAGGCACCTCCTCACTGTGGTGGAAGGCAAAAGTCATAAAGTCTCTGTCTTCTTCCCTCCTTGTTCTCCCTCTGCGCTGAGGCGATCCAGGCCTCTGATGTTGCCGTCCATTAGGCCCGCGGCCGAGCCTCCGAAGCCGGGCTGCCGCCACCGCCGTCGCCGGAACACCGCTACAGCTCCGAAGCAGGGCCCGCCGCTGGAACATTGGAGTACCGCAGCTCCGAAGCCATGTCGCCACTGGAGCACCGCAGCTCCGAAGCCAGGTCGCCGCTGGAAAACCGCAGCCTCGAAGTCAGGTCGTCGCTGGTGCACGGCAGCTCCGAAGCCAGGTCGCCGCTGGAGCACAGCAGCTCTGAAGCCAGGTCGCCGCTGGAGAACCACAGCCCGGAAGCCAGGTCTCCACCGGAACGTCGCTGGAGCACCGCAGCTCCGAAGCCTGGTCGCCGCCGGAACGTCGGTGGAGCACCGCAGCTCTGAAGCCAGGTCGCCGATGGAATACCGCAGGCGCGAAGCCAGGTCGCCGCTGGAACGTCGCTGGAGCACCGCAGCTCTGAAGCCGGAACGTTGCTGGAGCACCGCAGCCCCGAAGCCAGGTCGCCGCTGGAAAGTCGCTGAAGCTCCGAAGCCGTACCGCCGCTGCTGGAAGCTGGAAAGCCGCCATAGCTCCGAGGCCGCCAGCTCCGCCATTAGGGCCTCAGCACATATGGAGACTGTGACGGGGGACACGACAAGAAAAGTGCCTTCGCTTTGCAGCCGGTTTTTAGCGTGCAAGTATTGCCACTGATAGATCTATCATTCTCTCGAGACCGCTGCTTGGTTCAGAAATCTCTGTTGGCATCCGTAATGGCTCTGCTGCGGTCATGGATAGATTTCTTGTACCGCTCAGAATCTTTTGACTTGAGTCTTGCAGACTTGGACTTCACCTAGAGTGGACATCCTGGTTTATCCGCGCTCTCCAATATGGAACATGCTGTTGGATTATTTGATACACTGTCCTCATTACACTTGCTGATGAAGTCTGTGACATCAATCACATATTCATCTAGGTTAGCCGCAGAATCCCAGAATATGGACCAGACCACCGGCTCATGGCCGTCTGTTTTATAGATGGTCCCTGGCCATATCTTGCCCTTGTTCAGGGGCACATCCGCGCCTCAATTCACACCCGTCCACACGTTCATATCCGCCCCGACCGATGCGTGGCCATCGCAGCGTCGAATGTATTTAGCATATATATTTAATCTTGCAGGTTATGGCACTCATAACAATTAAAGTATTCATTGGTTTCGCTATTGCTTTTCCTTTACCGTTGTCACGTCAACCAAGAGCGCTATCAAGTTTCATCACACCATGTATGAACATAATCAAGCCACACAGATTACAACAAGTAGTGCAAAGGTGAAAATACGAGAATTCAGGTACAGTGTGATACAATTTATAGCCAACGTGCGGATTAAACAAGTGCAATGAATGCAAAGACCGGATTTACAGTTACAGTTTATGAGGTCCGTTATTGGTCTGATAATAGCGAGAAAAGAGCTATTCCTGGATCTCGTGGTACGTGATTTCAAGCTTTTGTGCTGTCTGACCAACGGGAGAGGGAAAGGAAGGATATATCTAGCTATCTATTTATCTGGCGAGCTATCTAGTTATCCAACTACTACCGCTAACTAGACATCTAGCTCTCTAGCAATCAGAGGACACGCGTTTAAGGTGAGAGAAGGGGGGGGGGGGGGGGGGGATTTAATAGGAACCTGAGGGGCACCTTTTCCACACGTCGTTCTCTGAAAGTGAAATCCCAGGTAGATTGGGAGTATTCTAGTTTAAAGGGGTCTACGAGAGGAGGTATATACAGTGATTTTCATGATGTTTCGGATTAAGAATGGAGCGGCTGGCCTGTATACTCTGGAATTTAGAAGGATGAGAGGGGATCTAATTGAAACATGTAAGATTATTAAGTGATTTGACACGCTAGAGGCAGGAAACATGTTCCCGCTGCTGGGGGAGTCTAGAACCAGGGGGCACACACAGTTTAAGAATAAGGAGACGGTCATTTAGAACGGAGATGTGGAGATTTTTTTCCACCCAGAGAGTTGTTAGTCTACGGGATTCTCTGCCTCAGGGGGCGGTGGAGGCCGGTTCTCTGGGACCGCACCCGGAGTATTGGGTGCAGTTTTGGTCTCCAAATTTGAGGAAGGACATTCTTGCTATTGAGGGAGTGTAGCGTAGGTTCACAGGGTTAATTCCCGGGATGACCGGACTTAGAAATATAAAAGCATAGAAAATAGGTGCAGGAGTAGGCCGTTCGGCCCTTCGATCCGGCACCGCCATGCAACATGATCATGGCTGATCATCCAACTCAGTATCCTGTAACTGCCTTCTCTCCAAACCCCATGATCCCTTTAGCCACAAGGGCCACATCTAACTCTCTCTGTGTGAAAAATGTTTTTGTCATCTCTGTCCTAAAAGACTTCCCCCTTATCCTTAAACTCTGACACCTTGTTCTGGACTTCCCCAACATCGGGCACAATCTTCCTGCATCTAGCCTGTCCAAACCCTAAAGAATGTTGTGAGTTTTTGTATTATCCCCCCTCAATATTCTAAATTCTATCGAGTACAAGCCGAGTCTATCCAGTCTTTCTTCATAGGAATGTCCTGCCATCCCAGGAAACAGTCTGGCGAACCTTCTCTATACTCACTCTATGGCAAGAATGTGTTTCCTCAGATTAGACCAAAACTGTACACACTACTCCGGGTTTGGTCTCACCAAGGCCCTATACAACTGCAGTAGAACCTCCCTGCTCCCATACTCAAATCCTTTTGTTATAAATGCGAATATATCATTCGCTTTCTTCACTGCCTGCTGCACCTGCATGCCTACTTTCAATGACTGGTGTACCATGACACCCAGGTCTCGTTGCATCTCCCCTTTTCCTAATCGGCCACCATTCAGATAGTAGTCTACTTTCCTGTTCTTGCCACCAAAGTGGATAACCTCACATTTATCCACATTATACTGCATCTTCCATACATTTGCCCACTCACCTAACCTATCCATGTCACCTTGCAGCCTCCTAGCATCCTCCTCGCAGCTAACACTGCCCTCCAGCTACGTGACATCCGCAAACTTGGAGATGTTGCATTCAATTCCCTCGTCCAAATCATTAATATATATTGTAAATAGCTGGGGTCCCAGCACTGAGCCTTGCGGTACACCACTAGTCACTGCTTGCCATTCTGAAAAACAATTGTTGTAGTTCATCCATGCTATCTTTAAATTTCTTCGGTTGGATATCCACCGTCAACTCTTTGCCAGTCTATCTTGGCCAATTCACGTCTCATACCCTCAAAGTTACCTTTCTTTAAGTTCAGAACCCTTGTTTTTGAATTAGCTATGTCACTCTCCATCCTAATGAAGAACTCAACCATGTTATGGTCACTCTTGCCCAAGGGGCCACGCTCACAAAACTGCTAACTAACCCTTCCTCATTACTCAATACCCAGTCTAGAATAGCCTGCTCTCTCGTTGGTTTAGAAAACTATCCCGCATACATTCCAAGAAATTCTCTTCCTCAGCATCCCTGCCAGTTTGATTCACCCAATCTATATGTAGATTGAAATCACCCATGATAACTCTTTTACCTTTGTTGCACGCATTTCGAATTTCCTGTTTGATGCCATCCCCAACTCCACTACTGCTGTTAGGTGGCCGGTACACAACTCCCACTAGCGTTTTCTGCCCCTTAGTGTTTCGTAGCTCTCCCCTTATCGATTCCACATCCTCCAAGCTAATGTCCTTCCTTTCTATTGCGTTAATCTCCTCTCTAACCAGCAATGCTACCCCACCTCTTTTCCTCTTCTGTCTATCGCTCCTGAATATTGAATATCCCTGGATGCTCAGCTCCCAGCCTTGGTCATCCTGGAGCTATGTCTCCGAATCCCAACTATATCATATTCATTAATAACTATCTGCACATTCAACTCATCCACCTTATTACGAATGCTCCTTGCATTGAGACACAAAGCATTCAGGCTTGTTTTACAACACTCTTACCCCTTATACAATTATGTTGAAAAGTGGTCCTTTTTGATTTTTGCCCTGGATTTGTCTGCCTGCCACTTTTACTCTATACCTTGCTACCTATTGCTTCTATCCTCATTTTACACCCCTCTGTCTCTCTGCTCATGCTCCAATCCCCCTGTCACATTAGTTTAAATCCTCCCCGACAGCTCTAGCAAACACTCCCCCAAGGACATTGGTTTCATTCCAGCCCAGGTGCAGACGGTCCTGTTTCCACTGGTCCCATCTCCCCAGAACAGGTTCCAATGCCATAGATATTTGAATCCCTCCCCCTTGCACCATTTTTCAAGCCACGTTTTCATCTGCAATATCCTGCTATTTCTACTCTGACTAGCACGTGGCACTGGTAGTCATCCAGAGATTATTACCTTTGAGGTCGTACTTTTAAGTTTTTCTCCTAGCTCCCTAAATTCAACTTGTATGACCTCATCCCGTTTTTTACCTATATCGTTGGTGCCATTGTGCACCACAGCAACTTGCTGTTCACACTCCCCCTCCAGAATGTTCTGCAGCCGCTCAGTGACATCCCTGACCCTTGTACCAGGGAGGCAACATACCACCCTGGAGTCTCGTTTGCGGCCGCAGAAACGCTTATCTATTCCCCATATAATTGAATCCCTTTTTACTATAGCCCTTCCACACTTTTTCCTCTCCTCCTGTGCCGCAGAGCCACCCACGGTGCCATGAACTTGGCTGCTGCTGCCTTTACCTGATGAGCCATCTCCCCCAACAGTATCCAAAATGGTATATCTGTTGAGGAGGGAGATGACCGCAGGGGACTCCTGCACTACCTGCCTACTGCTACACTGGCTAATGGCCACCCGTTCCCTTTCTGGCCGCTTAACCTGCGGTGTGACCAACTCACTGTACGTGCTATTCACGACTTTCTCAGCATCGTGGATGCACCAGTATGAATCCAACCGCAGCTCCAATCGTTCAATGCGGTCCGCCAAGAACTGCAGACTTCCTGCACACGTAGTCACCAGACACACCGACCATACCCCTTATCTCCCACATGTTGCAGGATGAGCAAACTATGGGGCTGATCTCAACTGACATGGCTTACCCCCAAATTAAATCAACTCACTCCCACTATAAAAATCTTAATCCTTTAAACTGTACCTTTACTAAAAAGCACTGTACGCTTAGGTCACTGAACCCTTAACTCACTGTAGCCTTAACTCACTGTACCCTTAACTCACTGTACCCTTAACTCACTGTACACTTAACTCACTGAGCCCTTAACTCACTGTACCCTTAACTCACTGAACCCTTAACTCACTGTACACTTAACTCACTGTACCCTTAACCAGAAAGCAGAAATACAAACTTGGGGTTGCTCTCAATCAGCTGCTTCCTCTAGTCCGCTTCCACCAATCAGCGGCTTCCTCCAGACGACTTATTTTGAAGTGTGATGGAACGCTGCAGAGTGGGCAACGCTGCTCCCGCCGCTACAACCGCTCCTGGGCCTCCTGGGACTGTCATATGCTGAGAGACTGGAGCGGCTGGGCTTGTATACGCTGGAGTTTAGAAGGATGAGAGGGTCTTATTGAAACATGTCAGATTATTAAGGGTTTGGACGTGCTAGAGGCAGGAAACTTGTTCCCGATGTTGTGGAAATCCACACCCAGGGGGCACTGTTTATGAATAAGGGGTAAGCCATTTAGAATGGAAACGAGTAAACTCTTATCCTCACAGAGAGCTGTGAGTCTGTGGAATTATCTGCCTCAGGAGGCGGTGGAGTCCGGTTCTCTGGATACTTTCTCTGGATACTTTCAAGAGAGAGTTAGATAGAGATGTTCAAGGTGGCGGAGTCAGGCGATATGGGGAGAAGGCAGGAACGGGGTACTGATTAGGGATGATCAGCAATGATCACATTGAATGGCCGTGCTAACTCGAAGGGCCGAATGGCCTCCCCCTGCACTTATTGTCTTGTGTCCGTTGTCACTCATAAGTATAGATCAAATAAGAAGAGCACAATGAGACAATCTCGTAGAATGTCGCAGGTTTTCCAAACATTCATAGAACTTCATAGAACTTACAGCGTATTCTGAAAGCTCTCTGTGAGGACCCACATTTTGCACTCATTCACAGCACTTACGGTTTGTGCAGATCGCGTGGCATTGGTTACATGCGGATTTGATAACTTTGAAATAATACACATAACAAATAAACACTTTTGCTTGAACTCTCTTAATATGTAAGACTTTGGGTTAAATATAATACAAACTTGCCCAAGTTTTTTATGGCTTCAATAATTTGCGACCACCTTTACACCCAAGATCTGCCGGGGTGGGTGTTCTCCGGTGCGGATATTCGATTGGACACTTCCCTGAAATTACCAAGGATGTGGTTTTAATCACAGTTCATTACTGAACCATTGAGCACGGGTTATGTCCCAACAATCTTTTCTATCCCTATCAGACACCAAATGTTCGATCTCCTCCATCCCTCACCTTCGCAGAGGAGAGTCTTTAGCTTATTGATTCGCTGCGCATTATGCAAACTCCGTGATGTGTGCCATCCCTTATTTGTCCTTCCTCGTTTGTTTTTATGAAAAGCACGAGCACTGGCTAAATCACCGGCGGAAATGAGTCGGGGAGCCAAGCGGATATTTGTTAAACGTGTCACTTGGATGCTCTGTGAAAATGCTGGTTCTCAGTCATGGTGTTCCTCTGATCGCTCACACTGAAAAATGAAATCTAATGCGAAATTAACCTTGGAGTTCAAGGAAAGAGGTTTGTCTACGGCACAGGAACTGTCTGAGTCGGGTAACCATTGAGCAGTGTTGGAAATATTTAATTTACTTTACCTGGGGATATACACTGGTTTGGACAACGCTAGACACAACTAGAGTGAACACATGGGATGAGCAGTATCCAACTAAATGCACCGTTTTTGCAACGAAGTTACTGTTGGAGACAGTGCGGTCAAATAAGCGGGAACATCGGAGAAGAGTATCGCAGCTATTAGAGCGTCTGTCTCATGACGCTATAGACCCGGGTTCAGTCCTAACCTGCCCTGCTGGCTTGTGGACTTTGCGCTTTCTCTCTGTGACCACATAGGCTGCGCCCGAAAGTTTCCGTTACCTCCCACCTTCCAATGACAAGCAATGTGGACATTGTGCGTCCTCTGTGAATTCCCCCGATTATGCCGCTTAATTTCGTTAATGGGGAAGGGTTCTGTGATTAATCCAAAGTATGGAGGATATAATTAATGTCAGATTGGTGTGAGTAGATGGTTGATGCTCAGCTTGGTCACAATGGCGGCCGAACCTGTTTCCGTAATGCATTTCAACAGGTCTGATGCTAATATTTGATTATGATCCTTTAAATGCTCAAGTTTTTCATCATTTTTCGGTGTTTAATTAATCTTATCAGTCGAGCAAGGGGATAAGTTAACACAGTCAACAGTTGCTTTCTAAACATCGTCTGTGTCACGGCATATATGCACGTGTTTGTGCAACTGCTAAGTAATTGAAGTATAAATCCTAGTTCCGATACATAGAGGGGAAGGGAAAGAGCACAATGTCCCCAATAACACATACGTGTATTTATCACAAACAATGAAATGATCGACCATAACAGAATGAAATTTCCGGAAATAAATAACAACAATATCACGGATTTCCTTCGATTTACTATTTCGGGATCACTGGTGTCTTTCGCATTTTTCTGGTCCCGGAGTCTCATGCGGGCTCTGCTGGCGACCACAATGTGTCTAACTGTTGAAGCATTGAGCAGCAGGATCAATACAAACGGGACAGCAGGTGTGAGAAGATAATGAAGAAACTCAATCGTCGCCCAGGTTCGTGAAACCTTAACACGTAATTCCATGTAACAAAACCAGGGAGTATTCGCCAATCTGTACCAACCTGTGTACATAAAATACCAGAAAACATTCTTTACACTGCTCAGTGCACTCACCGTGCCCAGAACCACAGTCGCCGTTTTTACGGTGCAATATCTATGCTTCAGCTTTTGGCTACAGATGGCAACAAATCGGTCAAAGGTGAAGGAGACGGTAAACCACACGGAACAGTCGGTCACTGCATAAAGCACGACGGCGTGGATATTACACAGGCGGATGGACTTCACAAATATTATATGATGAGCAATCGGAATCTGTCTCAATATCACATCAAAGATAATGACCAGTAGATCCGCCGCTGCCATGGCCACCAGGTAGCGGGTCACACAGCTGGAGAGACCACACTTTCCTCGACACAGGACCACAATTGTCATCATGTTCACTGTGATGCAAAAACAAAGATCATATTTCAAGAGCAGGGTGATTGCAACCTCCGCATTATGTGGTTTACATGAGTTTAACGCCGTGAACAAACCCACTTTACTTGGATGAAGATCATCAGCGATTTCAACATTGCATCTGTGATTCCGGAACCAAAGAACAATGTTATGGGCCCCAATGAATAAAGTTAATAATACGATATGGGTAATGCACTGAGTAATATAAACATTGATAGCAACAACGCGGTCAGTTTATGTTATGTGAATGCCTGTAGATCACCCGAGACATGTGGTTCAGTATCAAACAGGAACCCCAAATTACATTGGCGTGAATCAGATTGGCGTTTACAAAGCAGTTGGTAAGAATCGATTAACTTCAATTTGGCAATTTAACCAGACGATGCCTATCTTTGACTTGTTGTTTGAAGGGAATGTGTGATTGATGGTATCTTTGAGTTCAGAGTAGAGCTGCAACTGAGGAGGGAGTAGTGCGATATCAAATAATTGCACACTTGTCAAGTTACACAGAGATCATACAGAGAGGGAACAAAGCCCGTTCACCTCACACTGTGAAGTACATCCCACAGTACCACGTTGCGGTGGAACTTTCTGTTCAAATGAAGTTTTGGAAATCACTCAATCGAACTAAACGGCAAACATGAAATGACATCTGGAACGCAGATTTTAATTCCACGGTAACCACAGAGAATGTCAATTGATGCAAAGAGGAGACTGGGAAAATTTCGACAGAAACATGATTGGGTTCGAGTTGAGTTGAGTCTGCAGTTTTATACGCTCTCCGCAATTCTCCAGGTCCTGCTGTGCTAATGTAATCCAAGTAATCACCCAGTGAAAGGGCACTGAAATGAATCATTGACCGGCACAGCTGCTGCCCACTTTCTGATGGGTTTCTTTTAACATTCAGCATTTCCATCATCCTCTGTGACTTTGTATATTCCATCATTTCAGCTGGAACTGGACCATGGGTCATAATGGACGCAACACAACGTGACTGTGCTCGATGTTGACCAATGCAAACACCGAGAAGTTGCCGATCTCACCGTTTAATCATTTAAAATGCGACGTTCAAAGTGTCTGTCACACTCGCTCGCGCCTCAATTATTCCTCGGCAGAATGCAATCACAGAACTTGAAATTTAAAGAGCGAATTTCGAGAGACATACAGCCAGATTCTCAAATATTTAAAGCGTAAACAACAGCTCTCATTACTTACCGGGAACACCGATAATAGCCAGGATCGGGTAGTATATCTTTTCCATCTCATATATGACTCTAACAATCTGTATTTCGCCCATCTTCTTGTCACCGCTTATCCTCCAATGGCATCTAGGCGAATACCTTATTTGATTATGGAATGGCTCATTGGAAAACGTTCCCTTATTTGAAGAAAAGTGAATGTCCCTGCGGGGCGGCTGTGTCATTAATTCCATGTTGATCACAGTCGATGAGCAAACCTATTGTTGCATAATATTGTGCAGGAGGTACCACGTGGTTATTCACGTCATGCTCCACAACGCTGAACATTTGTTCGGGCGCTTCGGAGTAAACAAATATTCACCGCACAAGTGTTCACCCGCCATTGCGATTTCTGCAAACCGTTCATATCCCATCCTCAGCCGATTGGGCTTTATCTGTTAAATCAAGATAAATCAAATCCTAAATATCTATATGGAACGTTGCGTAAGGAACTCTCTAGTTTTTGCGTTTGCTTTCGCCATCTATATTTGTACATGGAAAACTTCCCACATTAGTAACAAGAGGCAGATTTAAGTGTGCGTTCGTTGTGATATTTAAACTTGGAGACATTCACAGCTCGATCATCAGCGGTTCTTTAATTGCCCGTTCGCTGAATTACCTTGCCTCAACAATGGCATTTCCTACACGGAGATTCATATAGTTACTTGGTCTGACAAAATTGTTAAAGTTAAAGTGATCCCCATGGATATTTTGAAATAATTTTTAACACTGAATGACTCACGAGATTATTCGTTTAAGTCGTAGCCAGTCGTGGCTGGCAGGCATACAGTCATAGACAGCGTGGAAATAGGCTCTTCAGCCCAACCTGCCCACACCGGCCAACGTATCCCCGCTATACTAGTCCCACCTAGCCGCGTGTTGTCCATATCAATCTGAATCTGTCCTGTCCATTGTTATATTCCGATCGGCTGAATGAATAACAACTTACATGAAGAGAGAGAGAGTTTTATTACCCAACATTCCCTGCTTATATACAACACCACTCATGAACATATACATGAATATGCATGAATACATTACACTGCTTGTTTGCTCGGAGGCTGCAAGGTGACTTGGATAGGTTGGGTGAGTTGGCAAATGCATGGCAGATGCAGTATAATGTGGATAAATGTGAGGTTATCCACTTTGGTGGCAAAAACAGGAAAGTAGACCATTATCTAAATGGGGGCCGATTAGGAAAAGTGGAGATGCAACGTGACCTGGGTGGTACACCATTCATTAAAAGTAGGCATGTAGGTGCAGCAGGCAGTGAAGAAAGCAAATGGTATGTTAGCACTCATAGCAAAATGATTTGACTATAGGAGCAGGGCGGTTCTACTGCGGTTCTACTGCAGTTGAGACCACACATGGAGTATTGTGTACAGCTTTCGCCTCGTAATATGAGGAAATACCTTCTTACCATAGAGGGTGTACAGAGAAGGTTCACCAGACTGATTCCTGGGATGGCAGGACTTTCATATGAAGAAAGAAGGACTTTCATATGAAGAAAGAAGGATGGGCTCGGATTGGACACGCTAGAATTTATGGGGGATGTTACAGAAACGTACAATATTCGTAAAGGGTTGGACAGGCAAGATGCAAGAAGATTGTTCCCGATGTCGGGGAAGTCCAGAACAAGTGGTCGCAGTTTAAGGATAAGGGGGAAGTCTTTTCGAACCGAGATGAGAAAAAAAAAATCACACACAGAGCGGTGAATCTGTGGAATTCTCTGCCACAGAAAGTAGTTGAGTCCAGTTCATTGGCTATATTTAAGAGGGGGTTAGATGTGGCCCTTGTGGCCCTTGTGGGTCAGGGGGTATGGAGAGAAGGCAAGTTCGGAACTGATTTCAATCCATTATTTTCTATGTTTCTATGTTTCTATGTTTCTATGCTCTCCTTTTTTAAAGTATTAAATCTAAGTACACAGTTACAATTTTGTTGTTGTGATCCTTAATTTAAACCAGTATTTATGATATATTAAATGATAAACATCATATATTTATTTTACATATTTACATATTTTTGCTTTTACCTTGACAGTGAGTTACTTAACTTACAAACCTAACCTGACTACCGGTTTACGGATCCTGCCTGATCGAACTTCGAACTCTATTCAAACTCACTTTCCGATAGTCTCAGAGATTAAGACTTTATGCTCAGTTTTTGGTTCATCTTTGGCTTAAATCATTTGATCAACATGAACACTTTTGATCCTATCTCCAACTTCATTAAGTATCTTTTTGTTCCACACACTTCCACTATATTCCCAAAATCCCATTTGCTCGACTGTACTGGTTGGGAGGACTGAGAACACAAACCTGCTCATCTGGCTTGCAGTTCCTCTTCTTTTTGTGGGAGTCAAAATGACGTTTTTGACGTAACTGTTTTTGCTCAACTCTCAAGGCAGATTGGGTTGAACTAGACTTAGGCTTCTCGTCATCAACAGTTGTTCAGGTGAGTAACCTGTTGTTGTGCGTGGTGTGGTCCTATACTTCAGCAAGAAACTAGCCAAACGATGTTTCATGCTGAGCTTTGATCCACCCTGTAAAACCTGTTTCTTGAGGGCATCGTTGACAATTCTAACAGACCTTTCCGTCGCCCCGTTGGTGGCTGGATGGTATGGGGGAAGAGGTGTGTGTTTTTCCGCTGCATGAACTCTTTAAACCACTCTGAATGTATCTGAGGCCCATTATCAGAAACAAGTTCTTCCGATAAACCATGGCATCTAAAAGTGCATCTTAACGCATCTATGGTACGTTCAGTAGTAGTGCTTGACCCCATATGCTTGACCTCAATCCATTCGGAATAACTATCTACGAGTACCAGAGAGTGATCATTACCCTTTTTACAAAAATCTACATGAACTCTCTGGAAAGGTCAACTTGACCTTGACCAGGGATGCAGTGGTATTTTGGTGGTTTACTCCGGCAATTTGGCAGGCGCTACATTTGCTCACCAGTGACTCGATGTCACCGTCAATACCAGGCCAATGCACAAAACTTCTGGCAACCGACTTCATGCTTACAATGCCTGGATGTTCGGACTGAAGTTCATTCTCAAATTTTGTTTCTCAAAGACTCTGGTACAACCACTCTGTAACTCCAATTAATGCATCCCTGTCCACGTGATAATGCATGGCGTCGATTATTGAAAGGCTTCAGCTCTGAGTTCGGAACTGATTTCAATCCATTATCGATTTCAGTCCATCCGTTCAATGTCTGTTCATAGACCCACTTCAGCACATGTCTTTCATTGTTTCTGCAGCAATTCCTATTGCAGTCACTGGAAATGTTTAATCTACAACATGCAGTGTGTAGATTCAGTTCTCACTTCCCACGTCAGAGTTCTCATGGGGCCACATGGACAACGCATCTGCAACTGCGTTGCACTTGGAACTTTTGTACTACACCTTCTACAAATACAAGGATACAAATGACATTTATTATCACATACACCAATTGGTGTAGTGAAATTTGACCTGCCATTGCAGCACACGAATAATGATAAAACAGAACATTAAAGAACGTAACAGTCAACATGAAACATCCCCACACAATGGGTCCGACTGTGGGGAAAGGCAGCAAAGTCCAGTTCCGTCCCCTGTTCACCCATAGTCGGGGCTATTGTGGCCTCCGCAGTCGCCGCTACGGCAGCCCGATGCTTCAGGCCCTCTTGCCGGGAAGATGGAACTCCGGCGTCGGGTGAACACTCCTCAGCGGCTGGGAATCTCTGAAGCGGCCGCTTCTTCCCCGGAGACCACGGCTCCCGAAGTCCCCAGGCCGCGCTGGTTGGAGCTCGGACTCTGGCGATGTTGGATCCCAGGCTCCGCGGTGTAGTCAAACTGGGACAGCAAAATTGCCCAACGCTGCATCCTTGACGCTGCCATGGAAAATATCGCTGATTTGTTACCAAGTATCATTAGTTGTGGCTTGTGATCAATCACTTGGGTGAATGGTCTGCCGAGAAGAAACTGATGGAATTTCTTGATTCCGAACATGATGATGAGTGCTTCCTTTTGTTTCTGTGCATCATTGCGTTCACTCGATGATAGGGTGTGGGATGAAAAACCAATAGGCTTTTCCTGTCCGTCATTCATTATGTGGGAGATCACTGCATCTGCACCATAACTTGAAGCATCACTACGATACGACATGCGAGTTTCATCTCGCATGTCGTATCGTAGTGAACATGAAGTTTGTCACTTGTCAAGTTTTCCTTGCAGATGTCATATGCACATGCTGTTCCTTTCCCCACGTCCATTTCGCATCTTTTTGTAGCAGATGATGTCGTGGCTTTAGCACAGCGAGTCTGCCCAGGAGTGACCCCGAGTTTTCACTTGTGGGGATCACGTACGATGAACGTTTCTGCAACGTCGGACCTCGCGCGATCAACTTGTCCACTCGTCGCGCTAACGGCAGGTACACGCGAAACTTGAAAACTCGTGAAAAAAATCAAACATGTTAGATTTTTTCCACGAGTCAAATTCACTGTTCAAGTGTAAAATGGAAACATTTTAACTCTCGTTGACCTTATTAACTCGTGAGTCTAACTTGTTAACCCGTGGGCACTCTTTACTCGGCATCTGGACAGAGGAAAAAAAAGGTGAGTAAAAAAAAGGTGATGTCAACATCAGCACGTGACCTGCTCAATCGAGGGCGTTTCACCTCATTGCTGGTGAACATTTTTGAGAAGAAGCTTGGTGAAGATGGCTCCAAGAAAAGTTCAACGGAAGGGAAGAACAGGGCCATATGAAAAAACTGGCAAGAAGACTTTGAAGATACGGGAGGAGGAGGAGGAGGAGGAGGAGGAGGGGAGGCAGGAATAGAGGCAACTGGAGATTCCAGTGGAGATGCCACAGGAAGAGGCACATGTTGAGATTTGTGACTCCCAGGTTGCTGTCTGTGAAACAGCCTCAGCCAAGGGAACATGGAGTAAAGTGAGACCCTATCACTTCAACAGGCAGCAAGAGGGAGACCTGGTGGAGTGGTATCAGGCACATGATATACTGTACGATAAATCCAAAGAGGATTATCGTAATAGGGAAAAGAAGCGTGCTATCTTTGAAAAGAAGGCAATGGAGTATCCTGATTGCACATGTGAGTACATTATGATATATCATGGCATTAGCAGGGGAACCATTTTATTTAATTGCAAAACTTGCAGTGTTGTTGTAAAAGTTCTATATTTTCCGTAAAAATAAAACTTCTCTAGTAGGTCTGTGCCCTGCAGCTGTAAAGTTATCAGTTGCAGACAACTTTCACAGGTTGTGCTTTTGAAGTTTGAATCTGTCTCCAAAAGGCCATAAAATTAAATATGCGTGAGTACAGGCAATTGAAACATGTTATGCTTGCCTTAGAAAAAAGCTCTTTGTTTTGAGCTGTTAATCCTGTCTCCAACAAATACCACATTAAATATGCGGATGGCAGGCAATTAAAACAGGGCAGCCATTTTACAGTGTACTCTCTGCAACTTTTCATCTCTTGGAACACATCCTATGCTATAAGTTCCTTTTTAATCCCACCACTCTCCTGTAATGCAGATGAACAACTAGTCCAATGGGTGATGAACCAGAGGACAATATATGGCAAAGTCACCGCACTTGGAACAAAGACGGGGTCTGCTGGCAGCAGACTAACAGAGAGAAACAAGTGGATAGAGAAAATGTGGCGTTTCTTTTCCAGCCATATTGTGCGTGTGGTGACCAGAAATAGTGGGGAAAAGGTACTTATTACGACAAAGTTTTACAGTGATGAGGCTCTGGACACACTGTCTAAATGTCTTAATTTTATTCCTCCAGCAACAACTGAACATTGAACAGGTGTTGGATGATCCTCTGGAGGGGACATCTACACCACGACCATCCATCAGCCAAGAGCACTCCAGGAGGCAGATGTCGCAGGACATCAACATTGGCGGCACCACGCCTGGAGGTCCTGAAGAAAGTACAGCTATAGAGAACATGGGTGTTGTAAGTACATAGGGTTTCTGCACATTTACATTTCCATTGCACAATGCATCCATCCAACATTTTGGTCTTATCTAATATGGGTTCTTATATTTCAGATCAGGGACCTTGTAAGAGGCACGGTTGATTTAATGAGAGATGGACGCAAGGAAACAGAAGGAAATACCTATTTGAGTAAACTCTGGGAGTTTAGTCAATTGATGGTGATCGAGAACATTACTGATGATCAGTGGACATTAACAAGGACTTTGTTGAATGTGGCAATCGAATTCCGAGAGAAACAGGTTAATATGACATCCTGACTTAATTCACTTATTTCGTCGTTTTGGTGAAAGCTATTTAATTCATTTATTTAATGTGTGTTATTGTCTGTGCAGAGGGCAGCAGCAGCAGCAGCAGCATCAGCAGCAGCAGCAGCAACAGCAGCAGCAGCAGCAGCAGCATCAGCAGCAGCAGCAGCACGTGGACCTATTTTGCCTCGTCCCATGTATGTACAGCTTGTACGTCTCACTTCTTTGATCAGGTATTAAAAAACATATGAACCCTTTAATAACTGTTGTTGTCTGCCACTGATGTAATCAATGATTTTTGTGTAATGCATTGAGTTCGACTGATATATTATTCTCTCATTCAAAAGCATTCAGCGCGGCAACAGGGAGGACATTTTCCAATGGGGGCACTGCCACAATACCAGGCAGCACAGGTATACAAATATCTTGCGTTGGTTTGAACTTCAAAGAAATTAGATTCGCTACCGTGAAGGACTTTAAATTAATACGCATCCATGATCAATGTTAATGAGATGCTTGAAAAGCGCATGATTCATCCAAAAAGACATAATACATTATCCTAAAGTTAACATTTAATTCTTAACCCTATTGCACCTTTTTCCGGTGTGTGAAACAGTTTTTACATGTACTTCATACTTTTTTTCCAGAGACACATCCCATCACCACTCAGTTATACAGAGCTGCATCCTGCATCAAGAGCTGCGTTCCAACCTGTAGTTGGAGAGGGCCATCTAAGTGGAACACAGTCACCATTGGATGAATTTACAGAGGGGCACAGTGAACTGGGAGATTAGTTCCTTTATCCATCTGATTTTTATTCTTATGTATATGTTTATGTTGTATTTTGCCTGTTTCAGCATTGTTAAGTATCTTTTGGATACTCCCACTTTTTCTAAAAGCTTTTAAGGTGTTGAAAAGCTTTTTTACTTCTCCGTTTGGTTGTCACTGTTTGTTTACTTCAATGCGCAATAAAAGCGAGTTCTTTGTTATCAAGATCAAATTGATGTGTGGAAGTCTTCATTTTAATATTACTAGAGTCTCATGAATGTAATATTCCTTTCATCATAAAACAGAAACTAAAGGAGGTGTGAAAAAATATTCACCTCAGTAGATCATAAAATAAGACAGCACGGTGAATGTGAAACAAATTCTTTAGTTATCTCGTTCAATATAAAATACGCTTTTTAGCACATATTGAAAAAAATGAACACCACTGCAAACAACACTGTGGTGTGAAAAAGGGCTTTTCAACATGCAAATCAACAAATGAAGTACAAATAAGTATTTCAAGTATATGCTCTATTCCAGCTGTTTAATGGAGCTCAAGCGTAAATTCAGGCAATAAAAGAAACAATGCAATGCACTATGGCAAGTGTTGAAATCTACCGTCAGATAAACAGATGCATGATAACCACTTTTTAAATGAAAGACAGATGCAATGAAATTATTTTACACTAAAATGATAACAAAATCAACACTTAAAGTTAAATAAACGAAAGTCAGCAGGATTAAACTGCAACATGAAAATAACTGGACGTGTCTGCATGTGGTCTCTCTTCATGCAGTGGTCTACCTGTGGTCGGCTGTCCCTCAAAATTAGCTGTCCTGCCACGGCACACTGCCCAATTCTGAATTATAGTATGAGCAGAGATGCTCTCTCTGCTCTTTTGCACTGTTTGTTCCCGTGTGTCCTCGATAACTCTGCAGTGGCACCAAAGTAGCGTTGTTTCCAGCACACCTCCAAGCACCTGGTGTTATTCTCCCTGTGTGACTGTCCACTAAGTCACCGTCCTGCATGGCTGTTGCTGATCCTGCAGCTGCATCTCTCATACGGATCAGGTTGTGCAGAACACATGCTGCAAATACAACAGCCTCAACATTCTTGGGCTCCTGTTCCATTGTTTTGAAGAAGCATCTAAATCTGTTTGCCAGGATGCCAAACGCATTCTCTACAACCCTACTAGCCCTGGACAGCCTGTAATTAAAGTTCCTCTGGACCCTTGTCAAATGTCTGTGTGGATATGGCTTCATCACCCAGGGCCTTAGTGCAAATGCATCATCAGCAACCACTGAATAAGGAATGTCCGGGCTGTCTTCTCCAGGCAGAGGTTCGGGGTCAGGCATGCCTGCTGTTCCTTTTTCCATTTTCTGCCCAAGCCAGGTCTCTCTCCAAATCCTGCCATCAGCGACACTTCCAGGTGTGCCCACATCCACATACAGGAAGTTATAGTTATAATCCACCACAGCTAACAGCACAATAGAGTGGAATTTTTTGTAATTAAAATAATTCAAGCCACCATTGGGTGGACAACGATTGGCCACATGCTTGCCATCCAAAGCCTCATATGTGTGTCTAAAGTTCCATCTGCTTTCAAACCCCAGCGCCACTCTCTTCCACGCATCTGGTGTACTGGGGCAGTCCATCACATCAGCTGCATAATAATCGATTATGGCCTCACAGGTCTCTCGGACAATCCCGCTGATGGTGTTGTGGGCAACCAGAAAGTTGTAGGAGAGGCTCTTGTAGGAATCACCTGAAGCCAAGTAGCGGAGGGTGATTGCTAGGCGCAGGCCTGGTTCCAGAGCCTTTCTCATAACCGTGTCATGCTTCATCAGCCGAGGTCCCAAGCTAGTCTTCAGCTCATTAAAGAGCTCAGGTAAAATTCTGAGGAAATTTTTAAATGCTGATTTGTCCTCTTGGCACAGCACTTTAAGCAGCTTTTCAAAGCGAGATCTCCTTTCAAAGAGGGGCTTCACCCACTGAGACCTATTCTTAATTTTCCTCTTTACTCTGACTCTCTCCCTTCTGCTTTCATTTAACAAGCGTAGTTGCATCACATTTTGGGCTGCTGCATACAGCGCTTGAACAAAAAACAGCAACATCCTGCACTCAAATTGCCTTGTTGCAGACATGTTACCAAATGAGCCAATTTAACCAAGGGACGATTTTTATAGTGTGTGAATAAAAGATCATGAGGATTTTTCAACAGGTCATGCTGCCAGAACGGGCCATATCTCCACTGAATCTCAAATTGCGATTTCTGGATTCGTTTTAAATGTAACCCTGTGATAACGATTAAGTTGTTTTTGGTAAAAATTAGATGTTAGATCGATGATTGATGATTTAGTTTCCCTAGTGGATAAACTTCAAACTCCCAATGCTGTAGCCTGCAAAATGTCATGCACACAGAGGAACACTTGGAACACTCTTTGAGGATCCACATAACACGACACAATGCTGTAAATGTACCGACCAGTATCTCCTAAACCAGGTCGCATTTTGATCATAATGTTTCTCATTTAAAACGAGTCAAACGGCAACAGATTATAAATATGTTGTTAGTTCTGTAGTGGTATTTTAACTCGCAGACATTGACAGACACATACAAGTAAACGTACAGTCTGTGTATTTGTGGACAACACATGTATGTGTCCAACATGTATGAGGTGAGCTGGCTAATGTGTACATGATGACCCCACTCCTGGCCAACGTCCCCGCCGCTTGCTGCCTGCCCGCCCGTCCCCACCTGTTCTCATACTACTGGTACTGACAGATCCGGGCAGGGCTGCTTAAATTTGGTAAAGAAATGCACATGGGCCAAATATGCAACCAATCACAATTACCCATTTCTTCACTACAAATGCTTCACCTCATATCCCCTCTCGTTTTCTACCATGAACTTTGAAAGCGAGATCTGGCCCCGATATCCAGCGTGAACAAGCGCACTGACGGACCGCAGAATGCCTCATATTTCATTATGACACTGGACCTGTTGAGCCCATCCAGTCTATTTGTGTGTATCAAGTCACTCCTGTTAGAAACACTGTGTCACATTTCAGGAGACGTTGTCAGCTCAAGAGTTAACGGGAGACGAACTTTGTCAGCTCAAGAGTAAACGGGAGACAAACTTGGAACAACGCAGTATACCATACCCGTGGGAACTCGGTTCAAACACTTGAACATCAACTTGGGATGTCGTGCACAACCACGAGTCTGTCACTCGGGTTACCTCGTGGGTCAAGTCGCACAGTGAGACAGGGCATGGAAGGAATCGTGTATAGAACTGCACTTTCCCAAGGAATGATCCTAGCTGACACATTGTTGCGTTTTGAAGCATTTACTATTGCTTCGGCTTTCGCCTTCAGGGGGCTAAGTCTGTTGACATCTCCTTCCGAAAAAACCTTTCTAGTTTTTCCCCCCTCCCCCACCTCCAGTTTAAATTCCATTCGGAATATTTTGGAGGACCAAGAAAGAAAGAAAAATAAAAAACTTTGAGTTGTGTTTCAATCACTAGCAATGTTACAACATTTTGAGATTTTAAAAATCAAGCCTGCAATTTATACCATCAGATAAAGCATAAAGAGAAGTTTAATGTGACACCTAATTCACTTTCATATCTTCAGTATATAAAAAGTTATGGCCATTTTCATACTCGGAAATTAGCATCTTGTTCCCTATTGCTTTTCCAGTGAATTCACACAACATTTGTGATCTAGGACAGTCAAAAGCCCACAACTTTCTTAAAAATTAAGAGAACTGAAAATGAATTCAGTTATTATAGATTGAAGCATTCTGAAACAAGTATGAAACAATCTTACTTGGATGACCTGAAATTAAAGCATATAATACATTTACAACTACAATACAATTATTTACCCAATTGTAGCTAATTACAAAATTCAATTACTAGATCTAAACATCTATAAATTTCTTAGAAAATATTAACATTATTATCACATACACCAATTGGTGTAGTGAAATTTGACTTGCCATTGCAGCACACGAATAAAAATAAGGCACAAAATTTTGGAGGACCAAGAAACCAAGAAGAAGAAGAAACTTTGAGTCCTAGGTAGACCACCTCTGACTGTACAAGTGCACATTTACTTTATCGCAATTTGACATTGTGCCAGTTCATTCGTGTGAGAACTTGCTCAAGGATTTCCAGATGGTCTACCATGCCCTCTGTGAATATCAGCAGGTCATCCTGGTTGCACGCACAGTGCGGAATGCCTTGTAACATTTTGTCCATGATAGACTGGAACTGTTTTGGGGAAGTTTTCACACCATAGGGCAGCTTTGTATATGAATACACGCTCTTATGTGTGTTGATAATCAGGTACTGCTGACTTTCCTTGTAAACATTGAGTTGGGAATAAGCGTGAGACAAATCCAGTTTAGTGAAGTCTCTTGCTCTGCTAAGTTCTGCGTAAAGATGTTGTGAGGTTGGTAACGGATATGTTTCATCTTCAACGGCTTGGTTGATTGTGACTTTGTAGTCACCACATAGTCGGACAGTTTTCAATATGTCATTTGGACAAATCAACGCTGAAAATGTTTTTCCAGTCTAACTCTAAGCTAAGCCAATCCTTTCCAAGGAGGGTTGGTTTATTTCTGTGGCTGGCCGCTATGATGGGCAGTGACACTGACTGACTATTATGCTGCGCTTTACACACAGGTCTCCAAAACTTCGCCCTTAGTAGGTTCTCAGCTTGACCTTACTCTCAAACAATGGTGTCTATGGGAACTGTGTTCCGTACAGGTCTTTGCTCATGACCAAATGATCTGCTGCCATGTCAATACACATATCCCTTAACTGTTCATTCATCAATAGTTTCGTAAGAAAGTCCTTGCCTTGGCTGGTTGTAGGCTTAGCGATTTTGGTTGCATAAATGGTGTACACCCCAAGTTCATTTCATCTGGGTTAATCTCCAAGCTGTGAGCTCCTTTCTGGTGTTGTCGCTTGATTCCCGCAGATTATTGGTTTCCTGTTTTAAGCTTGGCCCGACATGCTGAGGCGATATGATCTTTCTTCTAGCAGTTATAGGACCTGACCATTTTGAGCTGACAAAATTGGGAAGAGTGATTACCGTTGCAACTATAACAACTGGCTGAACTCGGCTCCCCACCATGCTTTGGTTTTTGTTTCCCGCCTCTTGGTTTGGCCATAGGCCACTGCCTTGTGACTGTAAACGGCCACTGCAGTCCATGGTGGATGAAACTCGCGAGCAATCTTTGATGCCATCCCCTTTGTGGTAGCAATCTTGCATGCAATCTTGAATGTAAGATCTGGAGTGTTCATGAGTTTGGACTGAATTCGTTCATCCACCAGACCACAAACAAATCTGTCACGTAGTGCTCGTCCGAGAAAAGTTCCAACGTAAAACTGCAGACTCAATGTTTGTGAATTCTCAATGTTTCAATGTTTGTGGATTATTAACCATCTCGAACCGAAACATGTTTCTGTCGAAATCATCCCAGTCTCCTCTTTGCACCACCTGATATTCTCTGAATTAAAATCTGCGTTCCAGATATAATTTCATGTTTGCCGTTTAGTTCGATTGAGAGACTTCCAAAACTTAATTTGAAAAGAAAGTTCCACCGCACCGTGTTACTGTTGGATGTACTTCACCGTGTGAGGAGAACGGGCTTTGTTCCCTCTCTATATGATTTCTGTGTAACTTGAAAAGTGTGCAATCGTTTGATATCAGAGCACTCCTTCCTCAATTGCTGTTCTACTACAAGCTGCCATAAATCACGCATTCCCTTCAGATAACGTCAACGATAGGCATCATCTGGGTCAATTTCAAAATGGAAGTTAATCGATTCTTACCAACTGCATGGTAAACTAATCTGATTCACGCCAATGTAATTTTGGGTGCATTACCCATATCGTATTATTAACTTTATTAATTGGGACCCATGACATTGTTCGTTGGTTTCGGAATCACAGATGCAATGTTGAAATCGCTGATGATCTTCATCCTAGTAAAGTGTGTTTGTTCACGGCGTTAAACTCATGTAAACCACATAATGCGGAGGTTGCAATCACCCTGCTCTTGAAATATGATCTTTGTTTTTGCATCACAGTGAACCTGATGAAAATTGTGGTCCTGTGACGAGGAAAGTGTGGTCTCTCCAGCTGTGTGACCCGCTACCTGGTGGCCATGGCAGCGGCGGATCTACTGGTCATTGTCTTTGACCTGATATTGAGACAGATTCCGATTGCTCATCATATAATATTTGTGAAGTCCATCCCCCTGTGTAATATCCACGCCGTCGTGCTTTATGCAGTGACCGACTGTTCCGTGTGGTTTATCGTCTCCTTCACCTTTGACCGATTTGTTGCCATCTGTAGCCAAAAGCTGAAGCATAGATATTGCACCGTGAAAACGGCGACTGTGGTTCTGGGCACGGTGAGTGCACTGAGCAGTGTAAAGAATGTTTTCTGGTATTTTATGTACACAGGTTGGTACAGATTGGCGAATACTCCCTGGTTTTGTTACATGGAAGTACGTGCTATGGTTTCACTGACCTGGACAACGATTGAGTTTCTTCATTATCTTCTCTCACCTGTTGTCCCATTTGTATTGATCCTGCTGCTCAATGCTTTAACAGTTAGACACATTGTGGTCGCCAGCAGAGCCCGCAGGGGACACCGGAACCAGAAAAATGCGAAAGACTCCAGTGATCCCGAAATAGTAAATCGAAGGGAATCCGTGATATTGTTGTTATTTATCTCCGGAAATTTCATTCTGTTATGGTCAATCATTTCATTGTCTGTGATAAATAGACGTATGTGTTGTTGGGGACATTGCGCTCTTTCCCTTCCCCTCTATGTATCAGAAATAGGATTTATACTTAAATTACTTAGCAGTTGCACAAACACGTGCATATATGCCGTGACACAGACGATGTTTAGAAAGCAATTGTTGACTCTGTTAACGTATCCCCTTGCTCGACTGATAAGATTAATTAAACACTGAAAAATGATGAAAAGCGGAATATTTATAGCATCATAATGACATTTTCGCATCAGACCTGTTGAAATGCATTACGCAAACAGGCTCGGCACCCAATGTGACTGCGCTAAGCATCAACCATCTACTCACACTAATCTGACATTAATTATATTCTCTATACATTGGATTAATCCCAGAGCCCTTCCCCACAATCGAAATTAAACGGTATAATCGGGGGAATTCACAGAGGACGCACATCGTCCACATTGCTTGTCATTGGAAGGTGAGAGGTAACGGAAACTTTCGGGCTCAGCCTAAGTGGTCACAGAGAGAAAGCGCAAAGTCCACAAGCCAGCAGGGGAGGTTAGGACCTAACCCAGGTCTATAGCGTCATGAGACAGACGCTCTAATAGCTGCGATACTCTTCTCCGATGTTCCCGCTTATTTTACCGCACAGCTCCAACAGTAGCTTCGTTGCAATTACGGGGCATTTAGTTGGATACTGCTCATCCCATGTTTTCACTCTAGTTGTATCTAGCGTTGTCCAAATTAGTGTATATCCCCAGGTAAAGTAAATTAAACAATTCTAACAGTACTCGGTGGGTAGCCCGTCTCAGACAGTTCCTGTGCCGTCTTCTTTCATTGACTCCAAAGTTAATTTCGCACTACGTATAATTTTTCAATGTGAGCGATCAGAGGAACACAGTGACTGGGAACCAGCATATTCACAGCGCATCCAAACGACACGTTTAACAAACATCCGCTTGGCTCCCCGACTCATTTCCGCCGATGATTTAGCCAGTGATCGTGGTTTCATTTGAAACAACGAGGATGGACAAATAAGGGATGGCGCACATGACGGAGTTTGCATAATCCACAGCGAATCAATAATCTAAAGACATAAATGCTGGAGAAACTCAGCGGGTGCGGCAGCATCCATGGAGCGTAGGAAATAGGCAACTTTTCCGGTCGAAACACTTTATCTGTCTGAAGAAGGGTTTCGGCCCGTAACGTTGCCTATTTCCTTTGCTCCACAGATGCTGCCGCACCCGCTGAGTTTTTCCAGCATTTTTGTCTACCTTCGATTTTCCAGCATCTGCAGTTCCTTCTTAAACAATAATCTAAAGACAATCCTTTGGGAAGGTGAGGGGCGGACGAGTTCGAACATTGGGTTTCTGATAGGGACAGACAAGATAGTTGGGAAATAACCTGTGCTCAATGGTCCAGTAATGAACTATGATTAAAACCACATCCTTGGTAATTTCAGGAAAGTGCCCCATCGAATACCCGCACCGGAGAACACCCACCCCGGGAGATTTTGGATGTAAAGGTGGGGTCGCAAATTATTGAACTCATAAAAAACTTGGGCAAGATTGTGTTATATTTAATCCAAAGTCTTACCTATTAAGAGAGTTCAAGCAGAGTTTAATTGTTATGTGTATCATTTCAAAGTTATCAAATCCGCATGTAACCAATGCGACGCGAGCTGCACAAACCGTAAGTGCCGTGAATGCGTGCAAAATGCGAGTCCCCACAGAGAGCTTTCAGTATACGATGTAAGCTATAAAGTTCTAAGAAGGTTTGTGAATACCTGCGACATTCTACGAGATTGTCTCATTGTGCTCTTCTCATTTGAGCCATACTAATGAGTGACAATGGACACTAGACAATAAGTGCAGGGGGAGCTCATCCGGCCCTTCGAGTTAGCTGGGCCAGTCAATTTGATCATTGCTGATCGTCCCTAATCAGTACCCTGTTTCTGCCTTCTCCCCATATCTGCTGACTCCGCTACCTTTAAGAGCTCTATCTAGCTCTCTCTTGAAAGCATCCAGAGAAAGTATCCAGAGAACCGGACTCCACTGCCTTCCGAGGCAGATAATTCCATAGTCTCGCCACTCTCTGTGAGAATAAGAATTTACTCTTTTCCGTACTAAATGGCTTACCCCTTATTTTTAAACAGTGCCCCCTGGTTGTGGACTTGCCCAACATCGGGAACAAGTTTCCTGCATCTAGCATGTCCAAACCCTTAATAATCGTATATGTTTCAATAAGATTCCCTCTCATCCTTCTAAACTCCAGCGTATACAAGCCCAGCCGCTCCATTCTCTCAGCATATGACAGTCCCAGGCGGCCCAGGAGCGGTTGTAGCGGCGGGAGCAGCGTTGCCCACTCTGCAGCGCTCCATCACACTTCAAAATATGTCTCTGGAGGAAGCCACTGATTGGGAGCAACCCCAGGTTTGTATTTTTGCTTTCTGGTTAAGGGTTCAATGAGTTAAGGATACAGTGAGTTAAGGGTTCAGTGAGTTTAAGGTACAGTGAGTTAAGGGTTCAGTGAGTTAAGGGTACAGTGAGTTAAGGGTACAGTGAGTTAAGGGTACAGTGAGTTAAGGGTACAGTGAGTTAAGGGTTCAGTGAATTAAGGGTTCAGTGAGTTAAGGGTACAGTGACTTAAGGGTACAGTGAGTTAAGGGTTCAGTGAGTTAAGGGTAAAGTGACATAAGGGTACAGTGAGTTAAGGGTACAGTGAGTTAATGGTACAGTGACTTAAGGGTACAGTGCTTTTTAGTAAAAGTACAGTTTAAATGATTAAGATTTTTATAGTGGGAGTGAGTTGATTTAATTTGGGGGTAAGCCATGTCAGTTGAGATTGGCCCCATAGTTTGCTCATCCTGCAACATGTGGGAGATAAGGGATATGGTCGGTGTGTCTGGTGACTAGGTGTGCAGGAAGTGTGTCCAGCTGCAGTTCTTGGCGGACCGCATTGAACGATTGGAGCTGCGGTTGGATTCATACGGGTGCGACCACGATGCTGAGAAAGTCGTGAGTAGCACGGACAGTGAGGTGGCCACACCGCAGGTAAAAATTAAGGGGACAGAAAGGGAACGAGTGGCCACTTGCCAGCGCAGCAGTAGGCAGGTAGAGCAGGAGTCCCCTGCGGTCATCTCCCTCCTAAACAGATGTGCCATATTGGATACTGTTGGGGGAGATGGCTCATCAGGTAAAGGCAGCAGCAGCCAAGTTCATGGCACCGTGGATGGCTCTGCGGCACAGGAGAGGAGGAAAAAGAGTGGAAGGGCTATTGTAATAGGGGATTCAATAGTAAGGGGAATAAATAGGCCGCAAACGAGACTCCAGGATGGTGTGTTGCCTCCCTCGTGCAAGGGTCAGGGATGTCACTGAACGGCTGCAAAACATTCTGGGGGGGGGGGGGGGGGTGAACTTCCAGCTGTCGTGGTGCACATTGGCACCAACGATATAGGTAAAAAACGGGATGAGGTCCTACAAGGCGAATTTAGGGAGCTAGGAGATAAACTTAAAAGTAGGACCTCAAAGGTAAAAAATCTTTGGATGACTACCAGTGCCACGAGCTAGTCAAGAGTAGAAATAGGAGGATATTGCAGATGAATACGTGGCTTGAAAATGGTGCAAGGGGGAGGTATTCAAATTTCTATGGCATTGGAACCAGTTCTGGGGAGGTGGGACCAGTACAAACAGGACGGTCTGCACCTGGGCTGGAATGAAACCAATGTCCTTGGGGGAGTGTTTGCTAGTGCTGTCGGGGAGGACTTAAACTAATGTGGCAGGGGGTTGGGAGCATGAGCAGAGAGACAGAGGGGTGTAAAATGAGGATGTAAGCAATAGGTAGCAAGGTGTGAAGTAAAAGTGGCAGGCAGACAAATCCAGGGCAAAAATCAAAAAGGGCCACTTTTCAACATAATTGTATAAGGGGTAAGAGTGTTGTAAAACAAGCCTGAATGCTTTGTGTCTCAATGCAAGGAGCATTCGTAATAAGGTGGATGAGTTGAATGTGCAGATAGTTATTAATGAATATGATATAGTTCGGATCTGGGAGACATGGCTCCAGGATGACCAAGACTGGGAGCTGAACATCCAGGGATATTCAATATTCAGGAGCGATAGACAGAAGGGAAAAGGAGGTGGGTAGCGTTGCTGGTTAGAGAGGCGATTAACGCAATAGAAAGGAAGGACATTAGCTTGGAGGATGTGAAATCGATATGGGGAGAGCTGCGCAACACTAAGGGGCAGAAAACGCTAGTGGGAGTTGTGTACCGGCCACCTAACAGTAGTAGTGGAGTTGGGGATGGCATCAAACAGGAAATTCGAAATGCGTGCAACAAAGGTAAAACAGTTATAATGGGTGACTTCAATCTACGTATAGATTGGGTGAATTAAATTGGCAGGGATGCTGAGGAAGATAATTTCTTGGAATGTATGCGGGATAGTTTTCTAAACCAACATGTAGAGGAACTAACGAAAGAGCAGGCTATTCCAGACTGGGTATTGAGTAATAAGGAAGGGTTAGTTAGCAGTCTTGTGAGCGGGGCCCCTTGGGCAAAAGTGACCATAACATGGTTGAGTTCTTCATTAGGATGGAGAGTGACATAGTTAATTCAGAATCAAGGGTTCTGAACTTAAAGAAAGGTAACTTTGAGGGTATGAGACGTGAATTGGCAATTGATTCTCAAAGAGTTGACGGTGGATATGCAATGGGAGGCATTTAAAGACAGCATGGATGAACTACAACAATTGCTCATCACAGTTTGGCAAAATAGTAAATCAGGGAAGGTAGTGCATCCATTGATAACAAGCGAAATCAGGGATAGTATCAAAACAAAAGATGAAGCATACAAATTAGCCAGAAGAAGCAGCCTACCAGAGGACTGGGAGAAATTCAGAGTCCAGCAGAGGAGGACAAAGGGCTTAATTAGGAAAGGGAAAATAGTTTATGAAACAAAAGTGGCAGGGAACATAAAAACTGACTGCAAAGGTTGTTATAGATATGTGAAGAGAAAAAGTTTAGTTAGAACAAATGTAGGTCCCTTGCAGCCAGAAACGGGTGAATTGATTATGGGGAACAAGGAAATGGCAGACCAATTGAATAACTACTTTGCTTCTGTCTTCACTAAGGAAGACAGAAAATAATCTGCCGGAAATAGCATAGGACCGGGGGTCAAATAAGATGGAAGATTTGTGTAAAATCCAGGTTAGTCGGGAAGTGGTGTTAGGTAAATTGAATGGATTAAAGGCCGATAAATCCTCAGGGCCAGATAGGCTGCATCCCAGAGTACTTAGGGAAGTAGCCCCAGAAATAGTGGATGCATTAGTGATAATGTATCAAAACTCTTAACTTCTGGAGTTGTTCCTGAGGATTGGAGGGAAGCTTATGTAACGCCACTTTTTAAAAAGAGAGGGAGAGAGAAAAGGGGGAATTATAGACCAGTTAGTCTAACATCGGTAGTGGGGAAAATGCTAGAGTCAGTTATTAAAGATGGGATAGCAGCACATTTGGAAAGTGGTGAAATCATTGGACAAAGACAGCATGGATTTATTAAAGGTAAATCATGTCTGACGAATCTTATTGTTTTTTTCGAGAATGTAGCTAGTAGAGTGGATAAGGGAGAACCAGTGGATGTGTTTTATCTGGACTTTCAGAAGGGTTTCGACAAGGTCCCACATAAGAGACCAGTATGCAACTTTAAAACATACGGTATTGGGGATTCGGTATTGATGTGGATAAAGAACTGGCTGGCAGACAGGAAGCAAAGAGTAGGAGTAAACGGGTCCTTTTCAGAATGGCAAGCAGTGACTAGTGGTGACACGAAGCTGGGGAGCAGTGTTAGCTGCGAGGAGGATGCTAGGAGGCTGCATGGTGACATGGATAGGTTAGGTGAGTGGGCAAATGTATGGCAGATGCAGTATAATGTGCATAAATGTGAGGTTATCCACGTTGGTTGCAAGAACAGGAAAGGAGACTATTATCTGAATGGTGGCGATTAGGAAAACGGGAGATGCAACGAGACCTGGGTGTCATGGTACACCAGTCATTGAAAGTGGGCATGCAGGTGCAGCAGCCAGTGAAGAAAGCGAATGGTATGTTGGCATTCATAGAAAAGGATTTGAGTTTAGGAGCAGAGAGGATCTACTGCAGTTGTATAGGGCCTTGGTGAGACCACACCCGGAGTATTGTGTACAGTTTTGATCTCCTAATCTGAGGAAGGACATTCTTGCCATAGAGGGATACAGAGAAGGTTCGCCAGACTGTTTCCTGGGATGGCAGGACTTTCATATGATGAAAGACTGGATAGACTCGGCTTGTACTCGCTAGAATTTAGAAGTTTGAGGGAGGATCTTATAGAAACTTATAACATTCGAAAGGGGTTGGACAGGTTAGATGCAGGAAGATTGTTCCCGATCTTGGGGCAGTCCAGAACAAGGTGTCACAGTTTAAGGATAAGGGGGAAGTCTTTTAGGACAGAGATGAGAAAAACATTTTTCACACAGAGAGTGGTGAATCTGTGGAATTATCTGCCACAGATGGTAGTTGAGGTCAGGACATGGGCTATATTTCAGAGGGAGTTAGATGTGGCCCTTGTGGCTAAAGGGATCCGGGGGTATGGAGAGAAGGCAGTTTCAGGATACTGAGTTGGATGATCAGCTGTGATCATATTGAATGGCGGTGCCGGATCGAAGGGCCGAACGGCCTACTCCTGCACCTGTTTTCTATGCTTTTATGTTTCTAAGTCCGGCCATCCAGGGAATTAACCCTGTGATCCTACGCTGCACTCCCTCAATAGCAAGAATGTCCTTTCTCAAATTTGGAGACCAAAACTGCACCCAATACTCCGGGTGTGGTCCCAGAGAACCGGCCTCCACCGCCCTCTGAAGCAGAGAATCCCGCAGACTAACAACTCTCTGGGTGGAAAATATTCTCCTCATCCCCGTTCTAAATGGCCGACCCCTTATTCTTAAACTGTGTGTGCCCCCTGGCTCTAGACTCCCCCAGCAGCGGGAACATGTTTCCTGCCTCTAGCGTGTCAAATCCCTTAATAATCGTATATGTTTCAATTAGATCCCCTCTCATCCTCCTAAACTCCAGAGGATACAGCCCAGCCGCTCCATTCTTAATCTGAAACATTATGGAGGGCACTGTATATACCTCCTCTCCTACACCCCTCTACACTAGAAGACTCCCAATCTACCTGGGATTTCACTTTCAGAGAACGACGTGTGGAAATGTTGCCCCCCAGGTTCCTATTAAATCTCCCCCCGCTCTCTCACCTTAAACGCGTGTCCTCTGATTGCTAGAGAGCTAGATGTCTAGTTAGCGGTAGTAGTTAGATAGCTAGATAGCTCGCTAGATAAATATATAGCTAGAAATATCCTTCCTTTCCCTCTCCCGTCGGTCAGACAGCACAAAGGCTTGAAATCACGTACCACGAGATCCAGGAATAGCTCTATTCTCGCTATTATCAGAGCAATAACGGACCTCATAAACTGTAACGGTAAATCCGGTCTTTGCATTCATTGCACTTGTTTAATCCGCACGTTGGCTATAAATTGTATCACACTGTATCTGAATTCTCGTATTTTCATCTTTGCACTACTTGTAATCTGTGTGGCTTGATTATGTTCATACATGGTATGATGAAACTTGATAGCACTATTGGTTGACGTGACAACGGTAAAGGAAAAGCAATAGCGAAGACAGGCGGTATTAATGGCAACGACTGGCCCTCCTTGTTGATATAAATGGTTTAAACGCACCTTTACCCCTTCGCTTCTCAATTATTATGTCCCCACCTGCTTTAAGAAGGCTGCTTTAATCGCCATGCTGCAGAAAACTATGCTGCATTAATTAGTTGCTGTCGCCCAATGAAACTACCGTCGCAGCAGATCCAGAGAAGACGCCACCTCCCTGGCCCTAAACACATCTTTGTAACATCTCGACAACAAGGATGCCGGCGTCATCGGCTATTGCTCCGCCTTCAATACTGCAGTGCCATCCAAACCCATCTACACCTCCTGGACCCAGTAGGAAGCACCACCTCCCCCCCCCCCCCCCCCCACACACACACACACACCCCCGCCCCATCACCGACACTGTTTCCTCGACATACCGACCCCACGGACCATGATCAGTGAGGATAGGTGACAATACCTCCTCCACGATAATTATCAATAGAGTCGACACATAAGTATGCGATCTGAATACCCTATTATGCTCACATATACCCACGACCTGCGGCCAAATAGGTTTATACCTCATTACCTCATTCGTTCATACCCCATCTATAAATATGGATGATACGATGGACAATAGCGAGAAGGACAGAGAAACGCAAGAACACGGTATTGAATAGCAACAGTTGTTCTGAAACGAAGTCCTTAGTCATAACGTCATAAGTGATAGGAGCACAATGAGGCCATTCGGCCCACCAGGTCTCCTCCGCCCTTCAATCATGGCTGATCGATCTCTCGCTCGTAACCTCAATCTCCTGCTTTCTCCCCATAAGCCCTGACACCCGGACGAGTTATTGATCTCAGAAGCATGCCCCAACCACCATCAATGGAGCCGAAGTGGAGTTGATGGAGATCTTCAATGTGGTTTGACCTGAAATGTTTAACGGTTAAGCTTGGACCACGCATGTTAAAGCAAAATACAAAAGACACAGTACCGACATGAGGTCCTGAGGAGACTAAAGGAAAAGGGCGTGTTTAATTTTAGTTTAGTGTAGAGATACAGCGAGGATTCTGGCCCTTCGCCCCACCGAATCCGCCTGACCAGCGGTCCCCGCACATTAACAGTATCCTACACACTGGATACAATTGACACTAATACCGAGCCAATTAATCTACAACCCACGGCGTGGAAAGAAACCTACACACATCGCGGGATGAACGTACAAACTCCGTAAAGATAAGCACTCGCAGCCAGGATCGACCTTGGGCATCTGGCGCTGTAACCGCTGTATGACAACAACTCTATCGCAGCGCCACCGTGCCGCCCATAACTATTTCTAAGACTATTACAAATGTCTGCTTATACACATGGACAACATACTGGCACGTTCCATCGCTGTTTGGTTTGGGAATTCGAAGATTTGCAGAGTTGACTATGTATCCCAGTCCATCAGACAAACTGGATATCTCACCAATGATTCCATCTTCGGATAAGCAGCCAATAAAATGAAATGCCTGTCCCATTCAGGTATTTCCATAAACCCCAGGGCCTTCCGCCATCGACGTTGATCAATGATCGACGTTGATCATTGATCCCTCTACACTGGTGACACGTTATACCACGCTCGCATCCACTCACTGCACACAATGGGTGTTTTCACTGAATCCAAGTAACCTGCAAAGCCATAGGTCTTCGGAAGGAGGGAAGAAACAGAAGCAATTGGAGGGAACGCACAGGGAGACAAGGGGTAGGTGGAAACAAAAAACCAGATAGCACCTTAGGTCAGGATCGAACCCGGAGTTTTGGCGCTGTGATTCAGTAGCTCTACGCCCTGCGCCAGTGCGGCGATCTTGTGTATCTCGTGTAAGTCTCACATCACTACCCTCAGTATGTTTTTCATGGGGAAAGGAAGGCGGATTCAGTAACCACCGCTCTCACACTCCGTGCCTTCTTCACAATCTACTGTAATTGAATCTCAAATATTCGATAAAGTATGGGCGAAACACCTTTTCTAGCATAGAGTATCGAAGTTGGGCGGTCATGATGCACTTGTCTAAGACGTTGGTGAGACCGCATTTATATGGGCAGCTATAGGGAGAGGTTGAGTATGCTGGATCTCTATTGCTTGGAGCGCAGAAGGTTGACGGGTGATCTTACAGAGGTGTACAAATTCATGAGAGGAATAGATCGGGTAGATGCACACTCTTACCCAGATTCGGGGAATCGATGACTAGAGGACATACGTTCAAGGTTAATGGGAAATATTTGTTTGGATTCCGAGGGGTAACGTTTTCACACTAAGGATGGTGGGTATATGGAACAAGCTGCTAGATGAGGTAGTTGAGGCTGGGACTATCCCATCGTCTAAGATACAGTTAAACGGGTACATGGATCGGTCTGGTTTGGAGGGATATTGACTAAGCGCAGGCTGGTGGGACTAGTATAGCTGGGGCATGTTGTCCGGTGTGGGCAAGTTGGGCCGAAGGGCCTGTCTCCACAGTCTATGACTCCAAGACTATGATTCTTAAAGTGTCAGTAATTGGGGAGTATTTGGAGAATGTATTAAGGGATAGAAATGGAAAAGGAAATAGATTGACACATGAAGTGGCATCTCATGGGAACACGATGGCGGAGAAGGCAAGAGAGGAGAGAAGCCTATCACGTGTAAACAACACTGAGATGTGTACTTGAAGACCTGTCAGGCGCAGGGCCACGGGCCAGTGCAAAGATTCACCTTTTGGACTATTTATATGGGAGGGACTAAGCGACCTCCTTTGGTGTTGAAACCGTTCATTGACTCCAACTTTCTGCCAATCGACCTCTATTGCCGAACATCAATGGCAATGTTGTCCTTGATATGTATCCCACCCTCATTTGTCCTTAACTAACGAGTGTGGTTTAACGCCATTTTAATCACACACTGAATGGTTTGTCTATCTTCCGACAATTCGCGGTGAGTGGATGGATCCTGACACTCGGCCAGTCACACGGTGAGCAGCGCATGTCTGACATTAACCGGATTCACATGGAATAGACTGGCGTAAGCCTGCGGGCCCTCCAATGGACCGGCAGTGGAATAACAGGGCTGTTGAACTCAACCAGTTCCTCACTGGATTCGTTCTTAGATTTCCAGAAGATCCCACCAGAAACCGCGGTTCGATTGTCCAACCTCCTGTATTGGAGCGATTCTTAAGTGAATCGTAAGCCAAACTTGCCCACACCTGCCAACATAACCCAGCTACACTAGTCCAACCGTTTGGTCCATATCCTTCAAACCTGTACTACCCAATGTAACTGTCTGTATATTTCACAAATGTTGGATACTCCCAGCCTTAACTACCTCCTCTGATAGTTTGTTCCGTGCACTCACCACCCTACTCTCGGTTTAAGTGACGCTGTTCATATACCCGAACTATTCCCATCATGATTTTGTACATCTCTATAATATCACCCCTCATTCTCCTGCGCTCCAAGGAATAGAGACCCAGCCTACTCAATCTCTCCATGTAGCCGAGACTCTACTCCTCGCAACATCCAACAATACTCCCAGCCTCAACTAACTCCTCTGGCAGCCTGTTCCATGCACCCACCATTGTGAAACATTTACCCCTCAGTAACCTATTAAACTTATGTCCTCTGGTCCTCGATTACTAATCAGTCAGCAGTTATTCGAGATTCGGCGAGACACCAAGATTCTCCGGTGTATTTATGTCTCATTTGAATGATCGGACTTTGTAAGATGTGCCGGATGCGTTCGTTCCCTGTGTGATGGATCCCTCCGTAATCTGTCCCCGTGAGCACACCCTGTGATGCTGGCATTGTGTTATTGCATTGTATTTTATTAGTTTAGTTTAGTTTACAGATACAGCTTGGACACAGACCCACAGATTCCACGGGGCCGATCAATGTTCATCCGGTTACGCCAGTTACATGTTAACCACGTTCGCATTCACTCACTCACTGCACAATCAGACTAATTTCACAGAGTGCAACTACTCTGCAAACTCGCATATGTTTGTGACGTGGGAGGAAACCACAACACCCGGAAGAAACCCGCGCGGTCACAGAGCTAATGTACAAACTACCCAGAGACAGCACCCGAGGTCAGGATAAATGCCCGGTCTCGTGCGCTGTGATGCAACAGCTATATCAGCTGTGTCACTGTGCCGCCCTTGTATAGGATGTGTCTGTATCACGTCAGTACACTCAGAATGTGCCTGAGTGGACAAGGTATCTGATTCGGTAACTGCCCCACATGCTCTAAGTATGTTCTGCACTGCATACAGTATTTATATCTCAGATCTTCTTTATAGCGTGTGCGGGGGAAATACCGTTCGTCGAAAGGGAGACAAAATATGCGTATAATAACAGGAGTAAGCCATTCGGCCCTTCGAACCTGCACCGCGATTCAATATGATTATGGCTGATCATCCAACTCAGTACCCCATATCTTTCTTCTCTCCATACCCCATGATCACTTTAGCCACATGGGGCATATCTAACTCCCTGTTAAATATAGCCAATGAACTGGCCTCAACTACCTCCCGTGGCAGAGAATTCCAGAGGGTCACCACTCTCTGGAAAAAATGTTTTTCTCATCTCGGTCCTAACAGATTCCCCCTTAATCCTTCAACTGTGACTCCTTGCCCTGGACTTCCCCAACATCTGGAACAATCTTCCTGCCATCTAGCCTGTTCAACCCCTTAAGAATTGTGTAAGTTTCTATAAGATCCTCCCTCAATTTTCAAAATTCTAACGAGTACATACCGAGTCGATCCAGCATTTCTTCTTATGAAAGTCCTGACATCCCAGGAATCAGTCTGGTGAACCTTCTATGTAAGAATGCCTTTCCTCAGATTTGGAGACCAAAACAGTACGCTTTACTCCAGGTGTGGTCTAACCAAGACCCTGTACGATCCTGACTATTGTTGCTGTCGGTACGGAGCTCTTACATCCTCCCAGGCGCCGCCTGGGGTTATCTCCGGGTGCTGCGGTTTCGCCCCACAATCCAATGACGTGCAGGTTGGGCCTAGTGTGTAGGATAGTGCTCGTCTACGGCGTTCACTGGTCGGCGCGGACTCGGTGGCTAAAGAACCAATTTGCATGCGGTATCTCTTAAAAACATTAAGATGCGTCCTTGTAGTGTACGTCCACAGGGCTACAGACCCAGTGATGGAAGGTACATCTTCGGCATCACTGACTAGCAAGTTGGGTAACAGTGTCAGACACCACCAGGTAAAGTGATCGGACAAAATACTGATTCAGAATGAATTACAATGGGTGGGAATGAGCTGCCTTGAAGGAAGTTCTGCCCAACACAATCCACAAACGGGGACCTCAACATCTCAGCGTTTGTGCGGATTCGGACTCTGAGCCGTTTCTTTCAGTTTCCTGCTCGTTTGCCGTGTACAAAATAATTAGGATGGGGTTGCTGTGAATACTTTTCAGAGCCCAAATTACACTCTGTCGACCATTGATGCAATGTTTGAGGCAGCGACCGTTGTAGATCCCTCTATGGTGGGGAAGTCAGTACCTGTGATGTAGTGGGTAGTGTTAATCACACGTTGCAGTCTCCTTCGCTCCTGGCATTCAGGTTGCCGACGCAGGTCGTGGTGCAACCACACAACATGCTCTCAACTGTACAACTGTGGAAGTTCAAGATAATACTCGACGACATACCGAATGTCGGCAATCTTTTAAGGGAGTAGAGGTCTTATAATTGAGTCTGAAGGAGGGTTTCGGCCCGAAACGTTGCCTATTTCCTTCGCACCATAGATGCTGCTGCAACCGCTGAGTTTCTCCATCGCTTTTGTCTAACTTTTTATAATTGCATCAATGTTCTGTGTCCAGGAAAGATCTTCAAAGCAGAGGAATTTGCATCTTTCGCCTCTCTCCACCATCGCCCAGTTGATCTAGACTGGTTTGTGGGACCTCATCCTTCCTTCTCCTAAGTCCAGAAGTAGACCATTGGTCTTACTGGCTTTGAGAGCATGGTTGTTGTGCTGGAACCGTGGACATACTAGATAGTGGTGTCGCCCAGAATGCTGGCGCCCATTGTGAGGCAGGGGATATGCTGATATTAGTTTCCAGTGCATTCCTGAAGTACGATTGATTGAAGTCACCGTAGATGATGAACAGCGCATCAGGGTCTGCTGCTTACAGAGAGTACACGACGGAGTATAAATTGTCCAGTGCCACATTGGCGTTAACCTTGGGTGGTATGTAGACCACCGACACGATGGTAAAGGTGAATTTCCCGGTCGGTTAAAGGGGCGTTACTAAGTGAACTGTTATTCCAGATGGTCCCCCGAACTATACAAATCATATTTGAAACCAAACTTGGATTACAATATGCAATTCTCGTCTTCCGGCGATTGGAAGGCAAACACGAAATTAAAAATCGCGCAGGTAAGAATCATAAAACTGTTACCGGGGCGGAAGAGTTTGAGATTTAAGGAGAGCAGGGACATGTTGGAACGTTTTCACCGGACAGTAGGAGATTGATTACAGAGGTATATTTCATCTTCAGGGACAAGGAAAAGGTAGACGGTTACTGTCGTTCTTCCAAGCCTGGGGAGTAAAGCTGGAAGACGCCAGAGTGGCGAGATTCAGAAGATACTAAGAGGCAACTCTTTTTACAAAGGCAGTTGTGGTGCGATTGTATTTACTGCAAGGGGAAGCTGAAGAGATGGCTTCGATTACAATGTATAAGAAACATTTAAACGAGTATATGGATAGAAGTGGTTGGAAGGCTGTGGAGCGATCGTGGGCAAGTTGGGTTAGATTGGTTGGACATTTTGCGTGACGTGGACAGCTGGTTCCGAAACATCTTGGTTGGTGATTTGACTATAACTCTATAAATAGCATCGTTATTGTGTGACTATGTTTCTCTGAGATTATGTAGATAGTCACCCTCATTGTATTTCAAGGACTGTCCACGTTTGCGTATCATTTGCAACCCACGTACGTTCGTTAAAAAGAACATGTCATTTAAAGAAAAGAATACATTTATTATTAACGGAAGCGAGCTGTTTAAGAATCCTGAACTATGATACACTGATCTATTCCTGGAGAATAATTCCTGGGTGTTGTGCAATATCGAGCTTTTGAATGATGGGGACATCCAGTGGACGGCATGTGAACTGAATTTCTAAGGTTATGTTATGTTGCACCATCTACTTGTAAAAAGTTGATAAAAGGAGACCAAGTCTTTAAGAATTGGTCTACTTTGCCTAGTAGGAGGAATCTAATTTCTTCAAGATGTAGCGTTTCCGACATATTTGAAATTCACATTTTGAATGTTGGCGTGGTTACGTTTTCCCAAAATGTGAGTATAAGTTTTTTTTCTGTTATTAAACCATAATTAAGATTATCCAAAGATAATCAGTTCTGTATTGGGGTTCAATTTTGTGTTAAACAGTTTTGTAAAGATTCCAAAAATGTCATTCCAAATTATGGAATTTGAAGATATTTGAAATATTGATTACTTTTCAAATTATATTTTAGTTGTAATTGTTGGAATGATAAAAGTTTTCCCATTTCATACATATCTCCCATTGTTTTAATTCCTATTCTTTCCCATTGATTAAACGTTTTATCAATAATAGATGGTTTGAATGAGGGATTATTAGTTATTGGAGAAAGAAGTGATAATTAGCTTGATTTTAAAGTTAATTTTATTTGTTTCCAAATTCGTATTATACTGTGAATAATTGGATTTTTCTTATATATTATATTGTTCATTTTCATCGGGGAAAGAAGGAGTGCTCCTATGTTATAAGGGGAACAATCCTCTTTCTCCATTCTTATCCAATCTACCTGTTGGGCAGAACTGTCCAACCAGTAGATTATATTTTTAATATTCACTGCCCAATAGCAATACAATAAGTTAGGGAGTGTCAGTCCCCCTGATTCCTTAGATTTACACAAGTGTTTTCTTTGAATTCTGTGTGATTTATAATCCCGTTCAACAAAGTTATAAGTAATTCTCAATTTCGCGGGATATACTATCCCATATCTTACTCCCGAAACCTCTTTCAGTAGCCTTCTCGTCTTTGTAAACTTGTCCCTCGTTTCCACGACTTCAGCTGGAAAATCACGGAAGAATCTTAGTTTGTCTTCGCCATACATCAAATTCACTCCATATGGAATCTGTTTCATAATTCTTTCCAGGGTTGAAATGTCATAGAATTTCAGAATAATCTGTCTTGGGGGGGGGGGGGGTTGGGCTTGCTTGAGCCTTACGTCGGACCCGGTGAGCCATATCTATTCTCGGGGCTTCAGGCAGCTTAAGTACTTATTTGAGTAAGTTGGCAGCAAACTCCTGAAGGTTTTGTCCACTCTCCTTTCCTTCTTTTACTCCAATTATTCTTAAGCTCTGCCTCCTCGATCTTGCTTCCACGTCCATACATTTATTCTTCATTTTAGCAAGTTCCCTCCCAGTGCTTTCTTGTTCCTTTTTTAGTCTCTTTATCTCCTTAGTCATCTCGGTTATGGTATTATCCATTCCTTCCATAGCCGCATGAATAGACTTAAGCATTGCATCCAGCTTTTTAATTCAGTCCTTATCAACCTGCTTAATTTTTTTGATTAAATCCTCCTCAATCTCAAACACACGTTTGGTTAAGTCATCAATTTTCCCCATCAGCATATCATTACCTTGTTTAATTTTTTCAGAGAGGCTTTTGTCCAGCGCGACATTCCCCTCTCGTATCACTTTTGAAATAATTTCAGTGACTGAAACTGATACTGACTTTTCCAGATGTTCGATTTGTTCCCTTTGTTCCTCCTTTGAAGTAATTTCTGTAGGATTTTGAGAGTCAGCTTCTTCTTCTGAGCTTCCAGCTGATATTTGAGGGGAGTCTTTCCAGGTATTTTCAAGTATGCTCTTGTAGCAGGTCTTGCAACAGCTTTTGCAGGCTTCTGGCGAGGTTTTACTTTTTTCATTTAAAACTGCCGTTATTCTCCGTTATCAGCAGGATTCCTGATAACACACAATTAAATAACAGCTCTGGTAGTTATTTTAGAACTCCCCCGTCTTCCAACTCGTATTTTAGCACGTTAAAACATTCTTCGAGAGCAGAGCAAAACAGCAGCGTCTCTCAACCCACCATTGACGCCACCGGAAGTCCAATCTTCTAAATTCTAGCGAGTACAAGCCGAGTCTATCCAGTCTTTCTTCATATGAAAGTCCTGACATCCAATGAATCAGTCTGGTGAACCTTATCTGTACTCCCTCTATGACAAGAATGTATTTCCTCAGATTTGGAGACCAAAACTGTATGCAATACTCCAGGTGTGTTCTCACCAATACCCTGTACAACTGCAGTAGAACCTCCCTGCTCCTATACTCAAATCCTTTTGCTATGAATGCTAACATACCATTTGCTTTCTTCACTGCCTGCTGCACCTGCATGCCTACTTTCAATGTTTTAAAGTTTTTCGGTACCGTCTGAAGAAGGGTCTCGACCCGAAACGTCGCCTATCTCCTTCGCTCCTTAGATGCTGCTGCACCCGCTGAGTTTCTCCAGCTTTTTGTGTACCCTGCCTACTTTCAATGACTGATGTACCATGACACCCAGGTCTCGTTGCATCTCCCCTTTTCCCAATCTGCCACCATTCAGATAATAGTCTCCTTTCTGTTTTTAACCATATAACCATATAACCATATAACAATTACAGCACGGAAACAGGCCCTCTCGGCCCTTCCAGTCCGTGCCGACCATTTGTTTTCCCCTAGTCCCATCTACCTGCACTCAGACCATACCCCTCCATTCCCTTCACGTCCATATACCTATCCACTTTACTCTTAAATGTTAAAATCGATCCTGCCTCCACCACTTCTGCTGGAAGCTGATTCCACACAGCCACCACCCTCTGAGTAAAGAAGTTCCCCCTCACGTTACCCCGAAAACCTCTGTCCCTTAATTCTCATGTCATGCCCTCTTGTTTTGAAACTTCCCTACCCTCAATGGGAAAACGTATCCACGTCAACTCTGTCTATCCCTTTCATCATTTTTAAAGACCTCAATCAAGTCCCCCCTTAACCTTCTGCGCTCCAAAGAATAAAGACCTAATTTGTTCAACCTTTCTCTGTAACATAGTTGCTGGAACCCTGGCAACATTCTAGTAAATCTCCACTGTACTCTCTCTATTTTGTTGACATCCTTCCTATAACTAGGCGACCAAAAATTGTACACCATACTCCAGAATTGGTCTTACCAATGCCTTGTACAATTTTAACATTACTCCCTACTCCTATATTCAATGCTCTGATTTATAAAGGCCAGCACACCAAAGGCTTTCTTTACCACCCCTATCTACATGCGATTCCACCTTCAGGGAACTATGCACAGTTTATTCCTAGATCCCTCTGTTCCACAGCATCCTCAATTCCCTACCATTTACCATGTACGTCCTATTTTGATTTGTCCTGCCAAGATGTAGCACTTTCACACTTATCAGCATTAAACTCCATCTGCCATCTTTCAGCCCACTTTTCCAAATGGCCCAAATCTCTCTGTAGACTTTGAAAATCTACTTCATTATCCACAAACACACCTATCTTAGTATCATCTGCATACTTACTTATCCAATTTTCCACCCCATCATCCAGATCATTGATGTACATGACAAACAACAGTGGACCCAAACACAGATCCCTGAGGCACCCACTGGTCACCGGCTTCCAAACCTGACAAACAGCCATCCACCATTACTCTCTGATATCTCCCATTCAGCCACTGTTGAATACATCTTGCTACTCTGCCATTAACACCCAAAGATTGAACCTTTTTAACCAACCTTCCATGGGGAACCTTGTCAAAGGCCTTACTGAAATCCATATAGACAACATCCACGGCTTTACCCTCATCAATTTCCCTAGTTACCGCTTCAAAAAATTCAAGAAGGTTTGTCAAACAAGACCTTCCAGCACAAATCCATGTTGACTGTCTGATCCGACCCTGTTTATCCAGAATGGCTTATATATATATTATCTCTAAGTATCCTTTCCATTAATTTCCCCACCACTGACGTCAAACTAATAGGTCTATAATTGCTAGGTTTATTCTTTGAACCCTTTTTAAAACAATGGAACAACATGTGCCGTACGCCAATCCACCGGCACTATTCCCGTTTCTAATGACATTTGATAATATTTCTGTCATAGCTCCTGCTATTCTACACTAACTTCCCTCAATGTCCTAGGGAATATCCTGTCAGGACCTGGAGACTTATCCACTTTTATATTTTTCAAAAGTGTCAGTACTTCCTCCTCTTTGAATCTCATAGTTTCCATAGCTACTCTACTCTTTCCCTTAACTCACCGAGTTCAATATCCTTCTCCTTGGTGAATACCGAAGAAAAAGAAATTGTTCAATATCTCCCCCATCTTTTTGGCTCTGCAGATAGCTGTCCATTCTGGTTCTCTAATGGTCCAATTTTACTTCGGAGTCACGTGAGTGACTACGTGAAGAGCCCGCCTGGCGCTGGCAAAACACGGCACATTACGTCGACGCTGACGGCGGAAGGAGGAGCTGCAGTAAGGAGCAGCTCCCTCGCAGCGGTCGTCGGGAACGGACCCGCAGGTAATGTGGGGCAAAGTCGGGACATTCGTTAGAGTACGCTGGGGTGGGTCCAGCAGTAAAGGTAAAGTAAATAAAAGTCAGAGTCACGTTTTTAAAGTGCTGTTTAGCACAGATTAATGAAAAAAATGGAGAAAAGAAATCGGCAAAGAAAATTCTCGGGTAAAAAGAGCTTCCCGGGGTGAAAATAAAAAAATACGGGAAAAAAGCTTTTAGTGCGGATCCGGTTCCGACACGGTGGCCGCTGATACACCCGTTAGCGAGTTCTAGATTCTCCAGAAGTATAACCACGGAGAGAAATGCTCCTAAAAATGTAAAAGAAATCTGAGAGGCCCGTGGTTCTGATGAACTCTGATACTGAAAGTCCTCAGATAATTAAACTATGTGGAACTAATAATGGCGGGGCATTTGGAGAAAGTTCTCAAAAAATTATGAGACTAGGGTCACAGTAACCCTGAAGGTTCCAAAAAAGCCCTGAGGGGATTTAAGTATACTGAATATGGCTGTGGCCTAATTGGGAGTTGGACTCGGACCCAGGATTTTGCGAAGGAAGTCTCATGGATGAAATTCCCAATTGATTTAAGGCTCAGAAGGCAGACCTGCTGATGGTGAATTTGCATGTGAAGCACACACTAAATAAAAGAAAAGGCAATGTGCCTGGGGATAGCAAAATAAATTTGTAAATATGAAGGAAGTGGTGAGGCCTATGGAAGAACTAGCTGCCAACATTAATTATGGTATTCACCAACTTCATGATTCTGTGTTGATTGAAACATCAGAATTATAAACGCACAGGAAAATTGTATGACTCATTGGAGTGCCTTACGGTTTATCCATTGATAGGGCAATCATGACCCCAAAATCTGAGAGCTCAAGAAGTTGAGGTTCAAAAAACCTCACAATTATTCTTGCTGCCATTATGGCTTTTGGGGAGATGGATAAGTTTAAAAAGAGGGGCCTATTGTGCAATTCTTTCTATGGAATTATTGTAATGAGAAAATGGCTTATTCGGCCATATTTCACCCAAGGTTTGCAAAGCCTGGTCGAGCAGTGGTGTTCAAGCTCCTGGTTATCTGTTTGGAGTAAATCTGCCCTAAATTATTAAAAATTTGGATGTAGAAGCTAAAAACTTTAGCTGGCATGAAACTTCGTTTCGGACAAAAAGGTTATTTTTTCGACCAGAATGGGGACCCTTGATTTAGGAAATAGGGCAGAATATGTCAAGGAAATATTATCGTCCATGCACATCCCAATACTTACCCGTATTCGGGGAGATGGAGACCACACGCTCATATGGAGAGGATATTAAAGACTTGTCTATCCTTAAAGAAACTGCGGATAAATCTCCCAGTTGGAGGGAGATTACAAAGGTTTATAAAGACTGGCTTACTATTACTTCTGATCGGTTTGTTTTACAAGCAGTTTTCCAGGAGCCACTATTACATTTAAAGAAGGGGTTAATCCTCCAGTACAGATAAACTGTTATGCTTTCGTGTTTACTGCAATTGGAAAGCAGAGATTAATGTGGAAATTGACCAAATTATCTGATAAGGGGTTATTGAAAAAACTTATGAACACGAGCTTCATTTGTGTCTAATATTTTTCAAAAGACATTAAAAAGATGGTGGTGTTGCACGAATTATTCTGGACCCTTACAGATTAAATAAGTGGTAGATTACAACATTTTTAAATGGAAACATTTAATTTGCAAGATTTTTAAATTCAGCAGGTTGTTATATGGCTACGGAATTGATTTGAAAAACGCCTATTATTCTGTACAATACACATTTCTGGAAGGTACTTAAATTTAATTGGCTGGGGACCAATTTATGGCAGTTTAAAGCTTGCCAATTGATTGAGTTCAGCTCCCGGCTCTTTACTAAACTTTTTGAACCAGTTTTAGCCCATTTAAGTGTAACAAAAAAACATCGTGATGGCTCATCTCGATGACATTCTAATCATTATAATGGCATCAAGAGTCAGTGAGAATTTAGTTTCTGTACCAACATGCTTTGTTAAAAGCTAGGGTTCTTGATTCATCCAATTAAAATCCCAGCTGCAGCCAGCACAATCAATTAACTATTTGGGGTGTGTAATTAACTCAGAGACTATGTTAATAACTTTACAACAAAGATAAAGTTGATGATTTTTTGGTGACTTGTAATAATCTCATTCACAAACCTATCCTTCCCATCCGAGAAGTAGCGAAAACTTGGTAAACTAGTAGCAGCATTTCCTGCAGTAGAATTTGGTCCATTACATTATCAAATCTTCAAAGGGACAAAATAAGAGCTCTCAAGGAAGAGAGGCAAGGCCACTTTGATAGGCCTATGCAATTACAAAGAAGCTTTGTTGGAATTGCAATGGTGGGTTAAAAATGTCCCACAAGCTGCTAAAAACATTCTGATTAAACAGCCTGAAATGGTTTTACAAAACAGATGCTAGTGCTCTCGGATGGGGGTAAGAGATTCATCCTCCAGTTGTGGAGGTAGATGGAAAGTCAAGAAGAAACGTTTCTTCAAACTCATGGTATTAACTATTTAGAGTTTTTATTGGGTTGCTTTCTATGGTCTAAAAGCATATTGTTGTTCAAAAAAGGGGTCTTTAAGTATTAATACAGTTTAGACAAGAAAACGGCTGTTGCATTTATTAATCACATGGGGGGAGTCAGATCAGTATCATGTGATGTCTGGTCAATGAAATATGGCAATGGAGTGTATTGATCGCCAAATTTGGATTTCAGTAAACTACATTCCAGGTAAAAGACAATGTGGTGGCAGATAAAAGATCAAGCAATATTAAAGATAACACAGAATGGATGCTTAATCCAGCAATATATTGTAAGAATAATGTAACTCAATTTGGTTTACCAGAAATTGATTTGTTTGCATCAAGGCTTAATCATCAATTGCCTAAATATGGTGTCTTGGGAACACGATCCAGATGCAGTAGCAGTAGATGCTTTTTCATTGAACGGGGGGAATATGTTCTTTTATGCTTTTCCACCATTTGCTTTGGTTCAGCAAATGTCTGAAGAAAATAGAACAAGTTCTGCACGGGATTGTGGTAGGGTAGTTCCAAATTGGCCAACACAACCTTGGTTTCCCATTAATGCTGAATATGATTATCGAACCATATATGGTCAATCCTAACTGTATGATATTTTGATTAATCCAGTAACCAAAGAAATTTAATCCATTATAGCATATTGAATTTATAAATCTGCAGGTTTGACCAGACCACTACAGGACTGGGATTGTCGGAAGTTATGGACCAAATCAATTTCTGGTAAACCAAATTGAGTTATACAATATGGAAGTTTTAGAGTCGCAACATGGCGATATAACACACAAAAACTATATATGACACATATAAGAAATGGGAAAATTTTTGCACACAGTCAAATATTTCTTATGATACTGGGAATATTGCAAATGTATTGTAGTTCCATGCTAAATTGCATTTGCGCAACATTTAAGTTTACAGTGGCCATTAACACCTGCACGCAGTGCCTTATCATCATATTAGGACTAATTCTGACCAGAACAATTGGATCACCTCCCACTAATATCAAGATTCATGAAAGGATTCTTTAAACATTTATCCACCCAAACCGAATACACGAGATTTTGGGATTGAGCATTGTTACATAACATTACTTAGACATGGACCTCCAATTGAAGGATTGTCATTGGAAAATTAACTTCAATTAATATTAGTAATGTCATTGGTTTTCAGCTCAATGAGTGCAAAACTTACAAATGTTGCGTTAGACTGTATCCATGGGACTGCAGAATAACATTTAGTTCTATGTTTACGATCTGACAAAAAACAAAGCATACCAAGGAAGAACTGAGCAAAGGTAACCTTTAAGCTTATTCCTAATGCACCTACTTTGTGTGTGGTTAGACATTTGAACCAATATATAAAAGTTTACTCAAAACTCTTCGAGGAAATGGAAAAAACGTTAATGATTACGCATAAAAACACCACACACTAAAGCTTACATTTCAAACTATCTCAAAGTGGTTGAACAGGTGTTACTGTAAGCAGAGTAGACACTGATGTGTTCAAATCTCCTTCCACCAGGGCTGCAGCAATCCGCGGGCGAATGTGCTTGACGTACCACTCGAGCATAATTTTAAAACTCGCAGGGTGGAGTAAAAGAAGAAACTTTTTCAAAGTTCATACAATAAACCTGTTTTCACACTATGTACCAAGCTTTTGCCACGCGGTGTTGGGAATCACATATTCACCTGCTTTGTTTACTATTGATTGCTATACCAGAAATGTAGTCACTTATATATTTATCACTTGTAATGATTCCTCGGATATAAGGAGGGGTTATTATGATGTTCTAACCATTAAAAAATAATTATGGAAAGAACTAAAATTAGTCTGGTTTTCTCAATGTGATGTATTTTTAATTAGCCGGACTGTCCGTATTGAAATAATTCTACGACAAAAAAAACACAGAAAGCTTTAAAATCTTCACTAGTCACTCACGTGACTCCCGAAGTAAAATAGTAAGATTAAACCAGAACTTACCAGTTCGAAGTTTGATCCGTTATTTTATGATGAGGTTAACGCATGCGGGATTACTGCCACTCCACTTCCCACCCTCATAAAATAAATGATCATCTGTAGTTAAAGTCTATTATGAGCTTACTATGTTACTTCGGCTATTTGGTGTTCTGTGTTTTTCATGCCGCTGCTTTGAAGATGCCGTTTGCCAAGCGCCAGGCGGGGCTCTTCACGTAAATCCCCCCTCATCGTAACCTCCTCATAAAATAACGATCAAAACTTCGAACTGGTAGTTCTCGTTTAATCTTACAATTTTTATACCCTCGTTATCCTTTTGCTATTAATATAGCTGTAGAAACCTTTGGGTTAAATTTCACCTTTCTTGCCAAGCAACCTCTATATTCTTTAGCCTTCCTAATTTCTGTCTAAGATTCTTTTTACATTCTGTTTATTACTCCTCTAGCACCTCATTTACTCCATGCCTCCTATAATTATTGTAATATTCTTCGAATGCCTGCTCCTGCTCCTATTTTCTATGTTTCTATATAACACCACTTACCCGCTAACCTGGATTTCACTCCATTTCCTCCATCTCAGGACCTTGAGTAGATGTCATAATGCCACTCACAGTCCCCAATCACAAGCTCCGAGTGTGACAATACATCACAACGGTATGTGGCCATCGATACCCACAGCAGCAGAGGTTGAGAGAGAGATAGGGAGTGAGAATAGATAGGAAGATATAGAGATAGACAGAGAGAGAGAGAGAGAGAGAGAGAGAGAGAGAGAAGAGAGAGAGAAGTAGATAGAAATATAGCGATACTTAGGGATAGAGGGAGAAAAAGAGAGACAGAGAGGGAAGATATAGAGAGATAGAGAGAGAGGATAGAGAATATAATATATATAAAATTATATATATAAATATATTTATATATATATATAATATATATATATATATATATTATATATATAATATATATATATATATATAGAGGGAGATAGACGAGAGACTTAGAGGATATAAAGAGAGAAGGAGAGGTAGAGAGATAGATAGAAGGCAGAGAGAGAGAGATTGAAGATAGAGGGGAGAGAGATAGTGAGAGAGAAAGAATAGAGAATAATAAGGGAAGGGAGAGAGATAGGAGAATGATATAGATTGAGAGAGGAAAGAGGACAGAAAGAGAATGAGACAGAGAGAGAAATATAGAGAGAAAGCGAGAGAAATAGAGATATAAGAGGTAGAGAGAGATTGAGAGAGTAGGGAGAGATAGAGATAGAGAGAGATAAGGAGTTCTAGAGAAGAGAGAGAGAGAAAGAGAGAGCCTGTATTTTCTGTGGCGAGGTAGATACCGTGTTCCACGTGTACATGGAATGTGTGAGGTTGCTGCCCCGCTGTGCCAATATCTGAAGGGGGCTTCTCCTCAAGTTCTGGTTGCATTTTATTCCCACAATCCTGGTGTTTGGGCATAAGGCAGGTAGAGGGGAAGGCCAGCCTCGGTCCTGCTCCCCTTAGCTCTTCCCGCTGGTCCCGCTCACTCCCCTCCTTAGCCCCACCCGCTGGCCTCGGCCCCGCCACGCCTCCGTGGGGGCTACGGGTTAGTGCGTGATGCAATATTGCGTTGTGGAACGGGCTGCGTTGGGGGACCACGCCTCCCGTGTGACAGGACCCAATGGGTCTGCAATTTTGCTCCTAGTTATTCTATTTTTTTGTTATTTTGGGCGAAGTTCACCCCCTTTTATCTAACTTTTATTTGTTACTAATATTTTTGCTTTTGTTTTGGGGTTGGGCGACGTTTTGATTTTGTTGTTTCAGTGAGTCGAGCAAGCTGCTTTCCTTAACTGGGCTGGTGGGGCACCTGGGCTTGGATGTGCGCAGGTAGAAATGAGTTTATCTTGGGCATAGACTCTGCGGGCCGAAGGGCCGCCTCCTGTTTACTGCTCTGGGTTGTGTTTTGTTTATGTTTTGTAAAGGGTGCAGGAGTTGGCCATTCGGCCCTTCGAGCCAGCACCACCATTCATTTTGATCATGTGTGTGATTTTGATCATGGTGTGGGATTGTGGGCGCCCATTCCAGGCGGGCAGGCAAGAGAAGAGGGGGGGGGGTGGGGGGGTGTTGCGAGGAAAGATAGTGTCATATCTAGCTCTGATTTTTTTCAATACATTTTGTTCTTGGCTTTGATAACAATTGATTTATATTTAACTACAGAGTTCCAATGTCAGTGTGTGAAAAATATGGTTGAGAAATGATTGCTTATACCTTAGATAATTCGTACAGAGATCTGCCAGTAAAGGATATGTTAAAGAAAAACAGGTGCGAGAAACATCGAAACAAAACGATGATTGCTGCACTGTGGATCATTTTAGCATCAGTGGACTCTCACCTCTGCCACTAATGTGCTGAGTGGATCCATTCAATATTTTCTATGTTCAACATCTGTCAGCCTTGGTTGAACACACCTGCCTTTGAAAATCATAATACACTTTTGATAAGACAGACAGACAGGCTGCAGACAGACAGGCAGACCGAGTTCCTCCCACACTGTTGAGTTCATTGGTCAGCAAGCTTTCGCCATTCTGTTCGGTCATGTGCACCGTCTTCCACCCTCGATAGGTTCGTTCGTCCCGGACTTCCAAATCCTTCTGGACTGTTCGCCTCCAGATGAGTTTTGGTCGGCCTCTTTTCCTTCTTCCATCAGTTGTCATTTGCTATCTTAGCCGCACGTTCTGGTGACATTCTGAGTACACGTCCTGCAGATTTCATCCTGCGTACCTCTAATGTCCTGGCTGCGAGGCTTTGTTGCCGTTTCCTCCGGTTAGACAAATGCATTCTTCAGGTGTCTGTCCTTTGCGAACCACCAACTTACAAAAGGTACAGCTGTGTCAGTTGCTGAACTGAAGTATGGGCAATCAGTGATGGTATTGCCAGCGTAAATATTGGCTGGGAATTAATTATTTAAAATGTTAAAAATATTAAAAATATGTATATTTCTGTCTTTGTAAACGCAGTGCAAAGGAAGAAATGAATAGACCGAACACAAGTAGACTATCGAAAATCATGAACTTGGTGGGTAATGATATAGATACACAAATTGTTTTAATATCAATCCATTTGAATAACATTCATATCAAATTTCTAAACTGAAGTTTTCAGTTAAAGTTAACATCATTTATTAATTCTAAACTAATGGTATCTATAATATAACGCAGGTAAAGTATAGGAGTAGAATTGGGCCATTGGCTCTACTGCCATTCAATCATGGCTGATCTCTGCCTCCTAATCCAATTTTCTGCTTCTCCCATATCACTTGGACATCTATTCTAATCAAGAATTTGTTATCTCTGCCTTAAAAATCATCACTGACTTGGCCTCCACAGCAATCCTTGTGGCAAATGAGTTTTACCGATTAAATACCATCTGACGAAAGACATCTTCCTTACTTCTACCTCCTCTTTCTAAAAGAGCGCCCTTTAATTCCGGAGACTATGGATTCTCCCACAGTGGAAACATCCTATATCTGGGATGGCTGTCAAATATCCGACAGGCATTGGGTAGATGCTACTAGTGGAGACAACGACAGAGACAAAACTCTGGGAAAGGTTGAACAAAGAAACACTGTGAAAAATTGTCAACATGATGATCATTGGTGAGAATCGGAGCTTGCACGTAATTCATTGCTCCGGCCAGTATTGGCATGTGAAGATAAGGTGATGGAATGGCATTTTACAAAGGAAAAAACTGTATGATGAGAATGAAAATATGGAACAGGCAGCATATTCAAGAACTCATTAGTCTGATAAAGGAACGAAGGAAGATGCGTTTTGTTTATTCCTGACTTGGGGATGTGTAACAAACTCCAATGATTGGCTTTTAGAATTGTTTGAGAGCGTTGTGGTTTGAACAAAGGGTCCTCTTAGGGGATTGAAGGAAAAATTAGTATAAATGAAAGGGCGGTATAAAAGAAGTGACAACCGTGGGAACAACAATACAAGAGGGAGGGACTGAGTTTCAAAGCTCAGAGAAGACAAAACTGTGTCCATTCATCATAAGGACAATATTGACTTTGTGATTTAGTTTAAGAAATATTAAGTTGAAATAGTAATGTAATGGGGGAGAAGTTATTAGATAGACAAGTGTTTGTATGCATGTTTGAAGTTACTCCAGTGTTCTTGATAAAGATTAAGTTGGTACTAAACTAAATTAAACCTCGGTTAGAGTATTGTTTCGTCACATCAGTTGATGCCCTATAGAGGTTTAGGGTCATCAATCCTTTCCACACATTTCACTCTGTCTATGCCTTTCATTATTCCTGTAAGTTTCAATGTGATCCCCCTCATGCTTCTAAACTCCAGCGAGTAGAGGCCCAGTACCATCAAACGCTCACCATGTGCCAACCCACTCATTCCTGAATCATTCTTGTAAACCTCCTCTGGACCCTCTCCAGAGCCAGCACATCCTTGCTCAGATATGGGCTACATATTTGCTCACAGTACTGCAAATGCGGGCTGACCAGCACCTTATAGAGCCTCAGCATTACATCTCTCCTTGTAGAGCTTTATAGAGCCTCAGCATTGCATCTCTCCTCATAGAGCCTCAGCATTGCATCTCTCCTTATAGAGCCTCAGCATTGCATCTCGCCTTGTAGAGCCTTATGGAGCCTCAGCATTACTTGTCTTGCCTAAAGGTTTAAGTTAAGTCTGCCGACTACTCTTTTTCACTTTTATTGATTTGTACTCCGTTGCTTCAATTTCTCATTCTCACTGGCTTTTTGTTCTCTCGTATACCTGTATTATTTCTTTAAGACAAACTTAAAGGAATTATTTAACTTCTCTGCATTCTCCATATTTAATTCTCCTGTGTCTGCATGTAAGGGCTCACACTTGCCATATTCAGCATTATCCTCCTGCAGTCCATTTTATGTTCACACCATTCGAGGCATAGTATGGAAACAGGCTTTTCCGCCCATATTACCCTTGCCAAGTGAGATTTATTCTAGTCCCATTAGTTCACATTTGGCCCATAACTCTTCAAATCTTTCCTATCCACATGTGCCCATCCAAGTATTTTTTATGTTATAGTACGTGTTTTAACTATCTCCTCTGGCAGCTCCTTGTATAGACACACCACACTGTGTGTGGAAAAAGATAACTCTCTGGTTCCTCTTGCCCTCTCACCTTAAATCTGTGTCCTCTGGTTCTTGATTTCCCCTACTCTGGGTAAAAGGCTGTGCATTCATCTTATCTATTCCCCTCATCATTTTGCACACCTTCTCTCGTATTCCATCTGGCATTTCTTTATCACTTTATTGGTTCTCCTTAGAATTCTAAATGCTCCCATTCGTCAGGTCAAAAACTATTTCTGACAACATGAGCTTTTTAACACTCCCTTTATTCCTCGTGCCAGCCAATGGATAATTCACTGTTTTTTGTTGGGTTTTTGTTGGCATTAAAATAATTGGTCGTTATTGTTCTTGATGTCAGATCAAAGGGAAGATAAAGGTGCCAAAATGGAAACCTAAAATCAAGCCCTTTGAAGATGATCTAGGAGATGATGAACCTGGTGATGCAATCCCACACATTGTGCAAGGTAAATAAAAATCCTTTTGCTCTGACATATCCATAGGGAACAACAATTTATTGGGAACTGAACATAATACTTGAAATGAAGTAGTCACCAAAAAATGCATCACTTTGAAAGCCACTTTTCTATGTTTCTCACATTTACTGATTCAATGGTACTTTACTGTCTCATGTATCTCGGTAAAGTGAAACTCATGTATTGTACACAGTTCAGTAACAATCTGGTTGTAACTGGGGCTCAACCACACTAAACGACAGGAGGGTGAGATGTGTAGATCACATTGAGGCACGACACGAGAGTCGCCATGTTTCGCCACATCTTGTGCCCCTTCAGGTTCACAGTTATTAAACATGTGAGAGTCTCAACTTGGCCATAAAGGCACATTGTCCAGGCGGTGGCTGTGAGTTGGAGTTGCAGGGGTCAGCTTGACCAGGCGATGTGTCGATGCCCTCCACCGTTGCTCTGCTGCTTCCGTGACGATGCAGGCTGCATCCTGATCCACAACGCATGGCCAAGTGGGTTGGAAGTTTTACAGGGGTCAGCTTGACCTGGCGATGTGCACTTGCCCTCCACCATTGCTCTGCTGCTCCGTGCCGATGCAGGCTGCATCTGATCCACTCGCATGGCCATTTGGAACGGCGCCTGATCTAATTGGAATTTGGAAGGGGCAGGGATGGAGAGAGAGGGAAAGCAAGGATTATTTGAAGTCAATATTCATACCGCTGACCAAGCGAAATGTGTGGGTGCTGTTCCTCCAATTCGTGCTGGGCCTGGCTGACATTGGAGGAGGCCCAGGCCAGAAAGGTCAGTATGGGAATGGGAGGGGGAATTAAAGTGTTTAGCAATTGGGAGATCAGGTAGGTCTTGGTCGACTGAGCGGAGTCGAGGATTGAACCTGGGTCTCTGGCATTGTGGGGCAGCAACTTTACCATCTGTACCACTGTGCCTCCCTTCTCTGTATGGCAACCCAATCACAGATTAGGCAACCGGTTTGCAAAGCCGTTTCATTTATTATCCTAAGGGTGAAGTAGTCTGACTATTTTCATGGAGTAGTTACGTTTTTTTAATGGAAAGTCTTTCATTATCTGAACTATCAAGAAATTAATATTATTATCTATTATTAATTAAATTAATTTACCATTGAGAAATAGAATTAGAGTCCAAATAATGCGTAGAATAATACAAAACGGTAAATGCCATCAGAGCTAAATGTACAAAAGATATTTTACAAACTACGACTTACACCCTGCACTAAGATGTAAGTTGACAGAAAAAACCCAATGCCTTGTTTTCATTTTGGTGATGATCAGAAAATGTTATTCTTCAACTTTTAACTTGGTATATTTCTCATTTATCCTTTTTTGCAGAAAATATCAATCAGGATGCTTGCCAGCAATTGCCACCATTGCTGGCAAGCGCGGGAGTAGCCAGTGATACCTGGGTTACATTTGTGATCATCTGGAAGTGAACTGTTCAATCATTTGCAGGTATTCCGTTCCTTAATCTTAAACATTGTCCCTTTCATTCTGAAATGTGTGCATCCACTCTTAGCTAAATGGGAGGGTTCAATGTGCATGCTGTTGGGTTGTAAAATACCCAAGTGGAATATAAGGTGTTCTTCCACTTTTGAGTGTGGCCTCACTCATATTGATGGATGTGGCCTAGGGTTGGAGGGTCACTCAAGGAAGAGGGAGTTCAAAGAGCCTAGCGCCCAGGACCTCTGGCAGGCCTTGGTCGACTGAGTGCAAGTATTTGGTGGACCAGTCGCCTGATCTGCACCTGTTTTTGCTGACATTAGGAGATCGCATCGGGAGGCTGAGTGTGGTGGATGGGGTTGGAGGACGTGCATGTGAGCCCCTGCCTCAATAGACAATATCAAATAGACAATAGGTGCAGGAGAAGGCCATTCGGCCCTTTGAGCCAGCACCGCCATTCAATGTGATCATGGCTGATCATCCCCAATCAGTACCCCGTTCCTGCCTTCTCCCTATATCCCCTGATTCCGCTAACCTTAAGAGCACTACCAAGCTCTCTCTTGAAAGTGTCCAGAGAACCGGCCTCCACCACCCTCTGACAAAGATAATTCCAGACTCAGTGCGAAAAAATGTTTCCTCATCTCCGTTCTAAATGGCTTACACCTTATTCTTAAAGTGTGGCCCCTGGTTCTGGACTCGCCCAACATCAGGAACATGTTTCCTGACTTTAACATGCCCAAACCCTTTGTAATCTTATATTTTAAAGATTATAATATAATCTGGAACTGGATTATAATATAATCTCCACTGGAAGGGCATCTTGATGTCCCTGGATGGACGCGAGTGTGGGGTATAGCACCACCTGTGGTCGCAGGAGAATCTACCTGGGAGGAAGAGGTGATTTGGGTGTCATTGCCTCGGGCAATCTCCCCTGCACAGGTCCCAACCTTGTAGTTGCTCAGCCCTGTAATGCTCCTTTTTATCTCCTTCCCAAACCCCCCCTTTCCCCTGCCACCTCCCTTCTGGCCTACATCTGAGGTACCTCTCGTACTCTTCAACACATCAATAACCTTCAATTCCTAGACCCCCATTCCCTCATCTTCACCATGGACCTTCAGTCCCTTTATACTTCTATTCCCCACTAGGAAGGTCTTGGAGCCCCTGGGTTTCTCCTCAAGAGACCCATTCAGTTCCCCTCTGTTAACACTCTCCTCCACCTGGTGGAACTTGTCCTCGCTCTCAACATCTTTCCTTTTGATTCCTTTTACTTTCTTCCAGTTAAAGGTGTAACCATGGGCAGCATCTATATTTAGAAACATAGAAAATAGGTGCAGGAGGAGGCCGTTCGGCCCTTCGAGCCAGCACCGCCATTCATTGTGATCATGGCTGATCATCCCCAATCAATAACCTGTGCCTGCCTTCTCCCCATATCCCTTTATTCCACTAGCCCCTAGAGCTCTATCCAACTCTCTCTTAAATCCATCCAGTGATTTGGCCTCCACTGCCCTCTGTGGCAGGGAATTCCATCAATTCACAACTCTCTGAGTGAAAACGTTTTTTCTCACCTCAGTCTCAAATGATGAACCGCCCCTTTATTCTAAGACTGTGGCCCCTGGTTCTGGACTCGTCCAACATTGGGAACATTTTCCCAGCTTCTAGCTTGTCCAGTCCTTTTATAATTTTATATACAAGCCTAGTCTTTTCAATCTTTCCTCATATGACAGTCCCGCCATCCCAGGGATCAATCTCATGAACGTATGCTGCACTGCCTCAATCATACGGATGTCCTTCCTCAAATTAGGAGATCAAAACTGTACACAATACTCCAGCTGTGGTCTCACCAGAGCCTTATACAACTGCAGAAGAACCTCTTTACTCCTGTACTGGAATCCTCTTGTTATGATGGCCAACATTCCATTAGCTTTCTTCACTGGCTGCTGTACCTGAACGACAACTTTCAGTGACCGGTGTACAAGGACACCCAGGTCTCTCTGTACCTCCCCCTTACCTAACCTAACCCCGTTGAGATAATAATCTGCCCCCTTGTTTTTGCCGCCAATGTGGATAACCTCACATTTATCTATATTGCCCCAGCAATGCATTTATTTTCATTGATTATAATCAAACAGTCCTCATTCCAAACATACACTACTGCTCCGCTCTTTCTCCACTGCATCGGGGCTGCCTCCTGCACCCATACACAACTTGCTGATTTCATTAACTTTTCCAGTAACTTCCACTCTGTCCTCAAATTCACTTGGAACATCTGACATCGCTCTCCCCTTTGTTGATCGTTCTGTCTCCATTACAAGGGACAGATTATCATAGCATCATATCATTTCAGTTTTATTCGTCACTTGCATATAAAGTGCAAGTGAAATGAATTTGCCAGCAGTGGTACAATGATAAAGACCACAGAAAAACACAATAATTTTTTTAACACAAACATCCACCACAGCATTCATCACTGTGGTGCAAGGCACAAACATTGGCCAGTCATCCTCCATTTTCCCCCGTGGTCGGGACCTAAAACCTGCGGGTGTCCAAAAGTTCAGATAAAGTCCAGGTAAGTCCTGAATCAGTGTTTCTCTACCGGAGACCGTGGCTTCAGTATGGTGTAGGCCGCAGGTCGGCGGTCGAAGATTTAAAGTTCCCGCCCCGCCGCAGCCAGAAGCACCGCAGAACGCAGGGCCAGCGGTCGGAGCTCACCTCCAGGGATCCCCGCGAGGGATCCCGCTCCTGCTGCCCCAAACCGGACACAGTCATGGTTCGCATTGATATTTAGAATGATTATTGAACCATTTATGACGATTCCTAGCTGTAGGTTTGTTTCTGTAGCAGAAATTCATCCATGGCATGATCATATGAATTTGTTTATCTGCAGGTTCTGACCAGACCATTACAAGAGCTTGGACTGTTGGATAAGACCATGAATAAGACCATGAATGTTATAACTGCGGCTTGGAGAAATAGCATTTTAAAACAATATTTTGTTTACATAAATGAATTGGTAGTCTTTTGAAGACAGTCAAAGTTATTTTTATCATACTGCTAACATATCAGATATACTGGAGTTCCTTGCTGGATTGCATTTTTATCAGTATCTAAGTGATAGGGCCATTAATAGGGCTCATTGTGCTTTATCGTCCTATTTAGGACAAATTGCTGACCAAGAATCTATCGGGGCTCATCCGTTAATATCCCGATATGGAATGGAATATATAAAATCTGCCCAAAGTAGAAATACAGAAGTTGGGCGGTCAGCATAGTTTTTACTTTGCTTAGGCAATGGGCTCCAATTCTATCACTGTGTTGAAAGTTAACATTTGAAGTAATAAGGCTCATGACTTTAGTATCAGCATTAAAAGTGCAAACGTTGCAAATTTTACGTTAGATTGTATGCATGTGGCTACAGATAACATTGTCTTATATGTTTATGACTTTACCAAACAAAGCACACCAGGAGGAGCTGGTACCAAGATAAAAATTAAAGCATATCCTGGTCGACCAAAAAATTGTGTGTGGTGAAGCATTGACTCACTATGTTGAAGTAGGCAAGAGTCTCCATGGTGGTGAGACAGCGCTACATCTTACACACATAAACCACATAAAGTATCAGTACAAACTGATGTTTCTAGTTATATTGTAGATGGTTAAAACAGGTTTGGGACTCAGCAGGAGTAGACATTGAGATGTGAAAAATCACTCCACTAGGGAGGTAGATACATCCATGGTAAAGGCACAGGATGGGCCGCTTGATCAATAATTAGAGGCCGTAGGAGGAGGTAAAATAAATTTTTCAAAGTACGAGGAACCAGTCTCATGGTGTCAGGGTTGGACACGCAGTGTTGGGTTCTCTTTGATTGTTGCTTTGTTTTATATTATCAATTTATATTATCAATTGATATCTTTAAAATTTATATCTTTGTATAAATTTATATCTTATAAAATTTAAGATTTAAAATTTATATCTTTGCTTATAAAATTCCCTTACGATAGAAGGGTTATTACTTTCATTCTTTTATAATGAAAAGACTTATTACATAAACTGAAGCAATGTTTAAAATATGTATTACTTACTCACTACTGTGTTGACTGAGCCAGAGTGTCGTACGGAATGAATCTACGACATAAAAAACACAGAGCTACAAAATCTTCACGTAGTCACTCACGTGACTCCGAAGTAAAATAGTAAGATTAAACGAGAACTTACCAAGTTTGAAGTTTGATCGTTATTTTATGAGGAGTAACGATGAGGGATTACGTGCCCTCCACTCCCAACCCTCATAAAATAAATGATCATCTGGTAGTTCTAGTCTATATTGAGCCTTACTATCTTACTCCGACTATTTGGTTCTGTGTTTTTCATGCCGCTGCTTTGAAGTATGCCGATCATGCGCCAGGCGGGGCTTCTTCATGTAATCCCTCATCGTTACTCCTCATAAAATAATGATCAAACTTGGTAAGTTCTCGTTTAATCTTACTATTATATAGCGGTTTCCTCTGCCATAAATTCACCCAATATGTGCCAATAAAGTTATTCATTAGTAATGTCCTGTTTGCCAGCTTGTTGACCCTCTGTGTTCCCCTCCTGCAGGGTTTACGAGCCGTTGCTGTGGATGGAGAGCCGGGGACATGAGCGGCCATTGAGGGCAGCCAGGGTGCCGGTGAGCCCCCAATCTGCTCGGTGTGCGAGCTGAGCTTCGATGTAGGACCACATGACGGGGCACAACAAGGGGAAGCGTTATAAGTATGATGTGTGTGGCAAGGTCTGGCAGCCCACCAGCGGGTGCACACGAGAGAACGGCCCTTCGATTGCTCCGACTGCGGCAAAGGCTTCATGTCGTCATCGCACCTGAAGAGGCACGGGCACATGCACACCGGCGAGCACCCCTACACCTGCGCCCAATGCGGCAAGGACTTCACCCAGTCCAGCAACCTGCTGAAGCACCAGCGCACCCACACCAACGAGCGCCCCTACACCCGCGCCCAGTGCGGCAAGGGCTTCACCCAGGCCCACAACCTGCTGGTGCACCAGCGCAACCACACCGGGGCGCGTCCCTACACCTGTGCCCATTGCGGCAAGGGCTTCACCCAGTCCAGCTACCTGCTGGTGCACCAGTGCACCCACACCGGCGAGCGCCCCTACACCTGCGCCCAATGCGGCAAGGACTTCACCCAGTCCAGCAACCTGCATGAAGCACCAGCGCACCCACATCAATGAGCGCCCCTACACCTGCGCCCAATGCGGCAAGGGCTTTACTCGTTCCTCCAACCTGCTGTCCCACCAGCAGGTGCATGCCGGCGACCGTCCTGTCCCCAGCGCAGTGTGTGAAGAGCGCTTTGCCATGGCCTCCCAGGCCCTGACTCACCAATGCATGCACACCAGTGGCCAGCCCTACGACTGCCCGTACTGCGGTGTCGTTTGACACTTCGCAGGGGTTGCGGCAGCACCGGCGGACCAACACTGGCGAGCAGCTGCTCCCACTGTGACAAGAATGCGAGGGGGCTGTAGGAGCACCAGCGGATACACATCAGAAAGAGACCCTTTGTGTGCGCTGAGTGTGGCAAGGATTTCACCCACATGTCCAGCCTATGGCAGCACCAGCATACCCACAGCGGTGAGCATTCCTTCCCCTGCCCGTCCTGTGGTAAGGGCTTCACCCGCCTTGACCACCTGCTGGAGCACCGGCGAGTCCACCCCGGCCAGCGCCCCTTCACCTGCCGGCTCTGTGACAAGGCCTTTGCCCGCTCCTCCAGCCTGCTGGCACACCGCCACGTGGATAGATAGGCACTGGTTAGGTAAACAAAATGCTGGAAGGAATGTGTAACGTTACGGGTCATTTCCTCAATCACCCATTCCATCTCTCCAGAGATGCTGCCTGTCCTGCTGTTTTACTCCAGCACTGTGTCCTTTTTTGTAAACTAGCATCTGCAGTTCCTTGTTTTTAAACCATTCTGGTTAACCTTCTCTGCATCTTCCCCAGAGGCTCCACATCAGTCCTGTAATGGAGTGACTAGAACTGTATGCAATACTCCAAATTTGATTAGATTAGAAAATGTTTCCTTTCCTACAAAGGTCTTTCCTCTGAGGAGTTTCTGTAACAACATGCCCAATCTTGCCTTTGTGAAGAGACTGGCGATTTGTACTGCAAGGTATGATGGACAAATGGATTAGCTGCACAAAAGAAAGTCTCAAAGCATTTGTGCCCCACATAACAAATAAAGCAAGCTTTTTCTGACCCCAATGTGTTCTTTGGAATTTATCTTGTGCTATCAATAATGAAAGAAGTTCCACCTCTCCACCAATTCCAATATTGGTGGCCAGTGGGGGGAGTGGCCTTTCTGGAGTGGGGGGAGTGGCCTTTCTGGAGTGCTGGTATGGGTGTTGTCGGCTGAAGAGACTGGTCTCCAGATGGCTAGTATGGACATTGTGGGCCAAATGGATTCTGGGGGTGGCAGCTCAGTCCCTCAAGCCTGATGTACTGGCAGCTCACTCACGGCTGGTGGGCTGGCAGTTGACTCATGGCTATTCCTTGAAATTCCATTTCAAGCAGGGTGCAAGGCCACCAAATTCAAATCCATTTCCTACCATTTCAAGCAGTGTGCAAGGAAACCAAATTCAAGTGCAGTTTCTTACCACTTCGAGCAGGGTGCAAGGCAACCAAATTCATGTGCAGTTTTATACCACTTCAAGCGGGGTGCAAGGCCACCAAATTCAGGTTCAGTTTCCTACCACTTCAAGCAGGGTGCAAGACCACCAAATTCGTGCAGTTTCCTACCACTTCAAGCAGGGTGCAAGGCCACCAAATTCAAGTGCAGTTTCATACCATTTCAAGCTGGATCCAAGGCCATCAAATTCAAGTGCAGTTTCATACCACTTCAAGCAGGGTGCAAGGCCAGCCAATTCAAATGCAGTTTAATACCACTTCAAGCAGGGTGCAAGGCCACCAAATTCAAATGCAGTTTCATACTATTTCAAGCAGGGTGCAAGGCCACCAAATTCAAATGCAGTTTCATACTATTTCAAGCAGGGTGAAACCACCATAAAACTACACAAAACACCACACTCACAGTTCAGTAAACACTCAGTGTGTTCAGTTGGTTCACAGCTCAGACAGAGTCGTGACCTCTCCCATCATGCAGAGAATTTTAATGTTTTTTTTTTAATTGTTTCCAAATGCGTATACCACTTTCTATTATTGGGTTTCCTCTATAAATTTTCTTATGTATTGTAGTGTTAGCAAATAAAATCGAGCTAATTTCGAAAGGTAAACAGTCTTCTTTTTCCATTTTTAACCAGTTTGGTTGTTTATCTAGTTCTTCCAACCAGAAATTCATATTTTTTATATTAACTGCCCAATAATAAAACATAAAATTAGGCAATGCAAAACCTCCATTCATTTTTGATTTACATAAATGCTTTTTAATTATTCTAAATCCAGTCCTTTTAGATTCCAATTTTTAAAAAATGTTTCTACTCCTATCCGATTTTCTTTTGTTTTAGCTGAATATAAATTTTTATAATATTGCAAAAATCTCTCATTTGTATCTTTAGTTTGTACTAGTAATTCCCCTTTATCTGATTTAATCCTATAAATTAATTTTTCTCCTTCCAGTTTTCTTAACTGACGAGCCAATAGTTTATGTGGTTTGTCACCAAATTCAAATTGTATTTGTTTAGTATATTGGTATAGTTTTACAACTTGGTCTGGCTGTATTTTATTTAATTTATATTTCAATGCAAAGATTTTATTATGTTTTATCATAGTTGGATTAACAGCGTTCTCTGTATCTAACTGTTTAATCTCTCTTTCCAATGCCTGTTGTACCTTCCGATTCTCTTTATTATAAAATGCTTGAGAAGATATCATAATTCCCTGAACATATGCTTTAAAAGTTTCCCATAAAAGGGACAAAGATATTTCTGGTGTATCGTTTGTTTCAAAGAAATCTTGATCTGTTTTGTAATATATTCTTGAGTTATTTTATCCTTTAAAATTTGTGTGTTAAATCTCCATTGACCTTGTTTTTCCATTTTACCAGTTATTTTCATCTTAAAAGTTAAAGGTGCATGATCTGAAATTATAGTATTATGATATTTTGAATTATACGTAAGTGGAATGAGTTTTAAATCTACCAGAAAATCTATTCTTGAATAAGTTTTATGCACAGGTGAGTAAAATGAGTATTCTCGTCCTGTTGGATTTTGCATTCTCCAAACATCTTTAATATTACTAGTGTCTATATAGGCATTTATTACCTCACTGGAATGCAATTTAAGTTTCCGTTGTTTTGATGATCTATCCAAATAAGGATCTAGTGTGCAATTTAAATCTCCTCCAATTATTAGATTGTGTGATAATTCCGGGATGTTTTAAATGTTTTTTTAAAAAACAGCGGACTATCAAAATTTGGGTCATGTACATTGACAAAAATCATTTTTTGTGTGTATAATTCTCCTATTACAATAATATATCTACCGTCACTATCAGTTATTATTGAAGTATGTTTAAATGCAGTGCCTTTACGAATTAATATTGCTACACCTCTAGATTTGTGTGAGAAAGAAGAGTGATATACTTTATCAATCCATTTGGCCTTTAATCTATGTTCTGCCTCTTTTTTTAAATGTGTTTCTTGGATGAATGCGACGTCTATTTTAAGTGCTTTTAAATGTGCTAATACCTTACCCCTCTTAATTGGTTCGTTAATACCTTTAACATTCCAACTACAAAACGTTATTCCTCCATTCCCCGTATTCGTATGTAAGTCTTGCATCTTTTATCTAAAGGGATATATCATAGAGCAAATGGTACAGTTCGACATACCAGACCTTACACCTGAACTTCGAATAGACAAATTTCAAAACCCTTGATTTTCTCTCACATATATATCTCCTTTGCATTAATTTATAATTCCACTCAAATGTAAAATAATAATAATAATAATAACCAGAAATAGTATTAAAAAATGGATAGATGAAGAGATTAGTAGAGTGCAAAAAGAAATAAAAAACTACATCTAGTATAAGTGTAGTTAGTGTTAGCCATACTAACATGGCTAGTAAACTAAAGACTTCCGTAGTGAATGTTAAATATTTATCCATCTCCATGATTCACTAAAATTATTATTCCAAAAAAATATATATATATTTAAACCGGGGGTACTAAACTATGATGTGTAAAAAGTTCATAGTCAAGTATATAGTAATATATATACTTAATGCCTATTAGAAACTATAATAATAAAAATATATCATAAAAATTAAAAAAAATAAAAAAGAAAAAAATAAAGAAAAAGGACCCAATTTATGGAAAAAGTAAAAAAGAAATAAAAAGTACCGGGGGGATAAATGAAGTCAAAGTTTATATTTTGTATATTTATATTTACTATTTTCTTAATTCTAAGTTAGTCGGCTATAATTAATTATTAATTATTAATCAATAATTATCAGTCATTAACTCTAATTAATAATGATAACAGTGTATTTTACTTCGGAGTCACGTGAGTGACTACGTGAAGAAGGCCCGCCTGGCGCTGGAACGGCATTACGTCGACACTGATGGCAGAAGGAAGAGCTGCAGAGGCTAGCTCGTCGACAGCGGTAGGTACGGAACCGGCAGGTAAGTGCAGTTGAAAAACTTTTAGGGTCTGGAAAACTCCGTGCCTGGTGTATTGAACCAGGATTTAAAATGAATTTAAAAACAAAAGTAAAATAAACGATTAAAATAGAACAGAAATACTCTGTATAAAACAACGGAGTTTGAAAAAGAACGTCCCGGGGGAATACCCAGGGATCGGGACGGGAGATTAATTACGGGGCCGGTTCCGATACTGGTGACCATTAAAAATACGTTAGGGAGTTTAAGATGCTCCACAAACTTTTGGCGGGGGGGGGGGGAATTTTAAATGTCAGAAAGGCCATAATTTAAAAAGTTAATAAAGGCCTTCAGACGGAAAATAATGGAAATATTCCCTAACCTACCCTAAGGGGGTTTCACATATAAAAATGGAAAAAATATGATGAAATATGGTGGAAATATCTACCTCAGATATTTCTGAAGGTAGTCTCCTTGAGGGGGAAAAAACTCAGGAGAAACAAGGGCAGTGAAAAATAAAATGCAAAAACTGACCCTAAAAATGCACTGATAGTGGTGGCTGGTCATGAAGTACCCACCACAGCACCAATATATATATATACACACAGGTGTATGCACAACACCTGAATAAGAAGTGAGGCCATGGAAAATTACCATGGAAACCAAAAATTAGTTGGTCTCACTAAAAGCTGTTATGGTTAAAACAGCAGAACTGATGATGAGTGAGGCCACGAAAAATAAACATGGAAAAAACCTCACCTGTAGTGATTGAAACAGCAGAATATGATAAAACTTTTATGTTTTATAAAGATATCAATGGTGAATCCGTTTATGATATCCATGTCTCAAATTATATGAGATATAAAGAAATACAATTTCAAAGTATTTCAAACTGGTGCATGGCATTACTATTCAAAAAGAAAAAGTAAAATAAAATAAAACGTTGTGCAAATAACTAATACTTTTAAAAATAAAATAAATTGCCATTAGTTTGTGGAGCACAATGGGAAGAAATATATATAATTTACCAAATCTGCACTATAGTTTCGCAGATCAATACAAATTAGGTTATGTTAAACTCCTTATTATTATGGAATAAACCCCCTTATGATAAATCAAAGATATTGATTACAAAAGAACAGACTACTGATCTTTAAACTTTGGGGGGAAAAACTATGATCCAATGAAAGATTTGATAATGGATCAAAACAAAGGCAAAGATCTTTAAACTTGGGGGAAAAACTATGATCCAATGAAAGATTTGATAATGGATCAAAACAAAGGCAGAAGTGGTATAATCCAACATAGCCTTATCTAAACCCATATAATTGGGAAAAGAAGGCTTGAAGTACGTTGAAGAGGTGCAAACAGGTTACAAAATAAGTTCATGAAATCTCCAATTGTGGGGGATTACAGGTGTATTATGATCATTAATTTAATATAACTAAGGAAGGATTGGTTCACCTGTATAAGAAAACCTTAAAAATTGATTTTAGGTTTGCACTCAAAAGTAACTCCAATAAAGAAGGGGTACGTACATATATATTATAAAATTACCTCAGTGTAAAGATTTGATGGTATAAACCATACAAAACATCATCTTATATACACTTTCACAGTGTAAGAACATTTATTAAAATGGAAACATCTAGAACATGGAAAATACAGTTTGCTATTTAACAAAGTGTTAATCAATATTACAGGTGCTTGAAATTAATTAAAGTGGGTCAAGCTGTGCAAGTGAAAACATTGTCCAAAGGATTAAACCAGTTCAAGGCTGTTAAACAGAATACTGGAGGAACAATTATGCTGATAAAAGATCAGCACTTGCACTAATGAGGTCATGGTTATGGGTTATCTTGATTACATTTAAATCGGAAGGTTATAAGAGTCAGCTGCAAATTAGTGCTGCAATTACAAACCTGGTGGGAGGTAAGGACCTGACCCATTACATAAAGCGTATGCTTAGGCATTAATAAAATATTCATAAATTACTATTCTGAATTTAGAAGTAATTCAGCACCATAAAAGGGGGAAAATTGTTCCATGATACAAATATGTCATTGTTGTTGAAATGCTTTGTCCCTCCATTAGGTTAGGTAAAAAATAAATAAAGTTCCAAAAGAAGGAATACAGAAGCTTATAAGAATATGTATGCCTTTGTGAGAGGCTTATGCAAATATCAAATGATACGTTATCATTATTAAAGTAATGTAAAAAAGGTTCACAAACTGCTTCAACTATAAGATTACCAGCTGTTGCAAACTGAAGCAAGTGTTACAGATGATGTACAGCTTCTGTGAATGTTTGGGTAAAGATAAGAATATTATCTAATCTTATAAGAATAATTGATACGTCTCTTGTTGGGACTGCGGACAATAATACCAGGTGAGCATAAATGGATTGTCCTAAGAAATTTTCCAAACATTTGTATTAATTATTGAAGTATAAGGAGTTATGGATTAAATATCGATTGTTTTATTATGGAAGTGTTCATGTCGTATCAAGATGAACAATACCACGGCTGTGGCATATGTTAAAACACACAAAATAAGTCAAATAACAATCATGGGATTATCTGAGTAAACAGATGTGGCATATTTTAAAGTTTAGTCCAGCTGTTTATCTCTAAGGAAGAGACAATGGTATCGGATACAACAAATTTGGGAGGAAAATATATTGTCATTAATATGGATTACTTACGATTAATCTGGTTGCATACAGATTACATCACCGATCTTTCGAATGTTTTCTTGTGGGTAAACCAAGAACAGGAAGGTGGATGCTTTTCTCCAATTACATGAGGAAAAGATGTTCTTTTGTGTTCCTCATTTTGTTTGATAGGGCAGTGTCTGATGAAAATGTAGCAGGACACTGCCAGAGGCATTTTGGTGGCCTAATACGAATCCTTCATGGTTTCATAAATATTGAGTGATGTTGAACTACTTGTGATGATTCATAGTTGCAGTAATTTATTGAAGTCTGAGGAAAGGTCTCGACCCGAGGCGTGTCTCCTTTCGCTCTTTGGATGCTGCTGCACCCGCTGGGGTCTCCAGGTTTGTGTAACCCTGCAGTAATTTATTGTTGTACAAAGGCATCCATGACATGAAAATATGAATTTGACTATCTGCAGGTTGACCAGACCATTACAACAGCTGATGGTCAAAGAAGTCTATGAATGTTTAACTAATATAACAACATAACAATAAAATAATTATGTATTAATGAAGTGCTATACCTGCAATTTGCAGAAATAAGTCTAAAAAACAATATTTTGTTATAAGAAATTGGAAGTCTGTGTATACAGTAAAGTTATTTTATCATATTAGATATATGTGAGTTCCTTGTGGATTGCATTTTTTTAAGTATCTAATTGATAGAGCCAATAATAGGGCTCAGAGTGTTACTGTCCTATTAACGGACAATATATTAACCAAGAAGTTATCGGATGCATTCATAATATCCTGATATGGAAAGGGATATATATGTTGATATTAATATAAATATATGTATATATGTGTGTGTATATATATATATATATATATATATATATATATTATATATATATATATATATATAATATATATAATCTGACCAAAATTGTAATATATAAGTCGGGAGATAAATAATCCTGAATTGCCTTAGGACTCTAACTCTATCTATGATTCAAAAAAGTTAAACATTGAAAATAATAATGCTGATGACTTTAGTATCAATATAAGAGTGCAAAAATTGCAAATGTTACGTTATAATTGCATGTGGATACAGATTGCATTATCATATATGTTTATGAATTTACCAAACAAAGCACACCAAGAGGAACTGAAACCAAGGTAAACCTATAAGCATATCCTGTCGGCCTTAAGTTGTGTGTGTGTGTGTGTGTGTGTGTGTGTGTGTGTGTGAACATTGATGAAATATGTTGAAGTAGGTAAGAGTCTCTGTGGTAATGAGACTGCTTATTACACACAAAAACCACATTAGGTTCAGTAAAAACTGATGGTTCTAGAGGAATGTATTCTAGATGGTTAGAAATTGGATACACTCAGTGGAACTAGACACTGAAAGGTGAAAAATCACTCTGTTAATGAGGTAGATACATTCACAGGAATGGCACGGGATGAGCCACTCGAGCAAAGATACAAGGCCGCAGGAGAGTGTAAATTAATGTTAAAGTAAAAAGGAACCAGTCATGGTGTCAGGTTTGGACACGGAGTGTTGGGTTCTCTATAATTGTTGCTTTGTCATACCATCAAAATATATATATCAATTGATATTTTGTGATAAACTTGCCTTTCAATGGAAAGGGCATTACTTTTATTCTTTGTAATGTGAAATAATTTATCACATAACTTGAGGCAAGGTTTGGGGAAAAATGTGTTATTCGCTCGTTACTGTGTTAAATGAGCCGGACTATCGTATGGAATAAATTCTACGACATGAAAAACACAGAAAGCTTCAAACTCTTCACGTAGTCACTCACGTGACTCTCAAGTAAAATAGTAAGATTAAACGAGAACTTACCAGTTCGAAGTTTTGATCTTTATTTTATGAGGAGTAACGATGAGGGATTACGTGCCCTCCACTCCACACCCTCATAAAATGAATGATCATCTGGTAGTTCTAAATCTATGATGAGCCTTACTATCTTACTCCGGCTATTGTGTTCTGTGTTTTCATGCCGCTGCTTTGAAGTATGCCGTTCCAGCGCCAGGCAGGCCTTCTTCACGTAATCCCTCATCGTTACTCCTCATAAAATAAAGATCAAACTTCGAACTGGTAAGTTCTCATTTAATCTTACTATTAAATTTAATATATGTTAATTATTAAACTGGTAGTGTTAGTATTCCAATTATTAGTATCCATGGAATAGTCTTCAATCCAAATCTCCTCGATTTTCCCATCCGCCTCCTTCTCCGTCTTCTTTAGATGAAACAAGTCCATAGTCTATTGCAATCTTCAACCAATCTTGAAAATACGTTCCTTTAATTCCTTGCCACCCTGAGTCCCCGTTGGCAGGTAGAGGGGAAAACCTCCTCCCAGAGGGCCCCTCACTGGAGGTGAAACGCTCCATTTCACGCATCCTAGTATCGTCCAACATCATCCGATAGCACTTATTTTCTAGTCCAAAAGAAGTCGTGACACAATAAAAGCTAGTTGGATGGGGTCTGCTCAGACTCCTGTGGTCGCTCTCTTGCTGTCTCACTCCCGTCTTCTCTCCTCTATCCAAGTCTCTGCCATGTCATAGCTTGGAGAAGCCGCTCCATCTCTGGGTCTGCCGGCTCATCAGCGCAGTAATCTGGTGTCTCCACAGAGTAGCCTCTCCTCCTCAACTCTTGCACTGCGTCTTGTGCACTATGTGTATGTTCCTGAGTTCCAGTGAATACGCATCTTGTCCAGCGGGGTCTGGAAGCGGACACCTCTCTCCTTCAGGGCCCTCTTTATACCCTTATATGCCTTGCGCTTCTGGACAACCTCCGTTGCTTAATCGTGGTCAATGATAGACATTGCCTGTCAATCATTATCTTCTTTCCCCAGGCTTTTTCATACAATTTCTTTGTATTAAACTCCAGCAAATTTACCACTATGGACCTAGGTGGTGCGTTACGTTCCGGTTTGCGAGCATTGCGTTCTCTGTCTATTGCGCGCGCTGGATCTGTACGCTGGTGTCCAATGTTATTGCGAGAGTTCCATTTTCAAATTTGCTCCACAAATTCAGACATGGATTTGCCTTCTTTCTCTTCAGGTATGCCATAGATACGAATGTTATTTCATCTAGACGTCCTTCCAAATCAGTCAGTTTTCCATGCATGACTTTCTGTTTTTCATAGATTTAAACCGCACATTTTTTTCATAGCCATGTTAATTGTCTCAGCTCTTCGATTCCTGCCTCTGCCTTGTTTAGTCTAGTTTAGTGGGCACAGATTTGTTTGGAGTTAGCAGAAAGTTTATGGTAAATTTCTTGCTTCAGATCTTTGAGTTTGGCTTTCATGTCTTCTTTGAGTCCTTCTTTAAATTTATGTAAGTCCACTTTATATTCAGCCCTGAAGTCACGTATTTCCTTACTGATATTATGGAGCATTGTGCGCACGGTTACTGCCGAGTCATCTTTTGAGCTTTGAGCTTTGTCCATCTCCGGTGAATTCTTTCTGTCTCGTCCGTCACGTTTCTTTTGACTTCTAGTTGTCGCTCTCCCATTCATTCCAATGCAGAAAACTGTGGATTATGTGGCAATTAGTGAATGAATAATAATAATAATTAATAATAACTTTATTACGGACTCAAGGTCCAGACAAGGGGCAACATTACATTAAAAATGCATTGGATATCAAATATCATAAATACATATAAAATCATGGTAAATCACATTAAAAAACATCATAATTTATATATTTAAAATAAAAACACAATACTTAAGTGAAAAATCCAGAGTAAAAAATGATCAATATCGTACAACGAGACAACAATACCAGTGTCTCCACAACTGGAATTCGTAGCGTGTAGTGCTAACCCTTATGTTTGTCAAGGCCACAATAAGCACATTTTTAGTCATTGATCCTGCAAATGAATTTATACATGTGGTGTCTTAGGATAGCTTCTAAAGTACTGACTCCTGCAGCCACAAACTGGCAGTACACGATCTTGGTTTCCTTAGCAGTGTTCTCATGACATTGTTATATGCCACTAATCACTGCATACTTGTCTTTAAATAGTTCGACCATAGGTGCGCAGTGTAGAGGGGTGTGCAGTATGCCTTAAATTGCGACATCTTCACCACATCTGCACACACACCAAATTTACGCAAGAGGATATTCGCCTGTATATACAGCATGCGTCGTTGCTTATAAATATCCTCATCATCTGTCATTTGTTCTGTAATAATATGCCCTAGATATTTTATATTATTACAGACACCCCCCCCCCCCCAGAAGATTGTTGTCAGGAATCAGGATATTTTATGCTTTTATCCTCTTTGGTTCTACAGACCATAACAGCACTCTTACTAGCATTAAGGGAGGCTAGTTGTAAACTTGCTATCGTGAGCTCGAGATTAAGCAGCCATCTGCTCGCCTCGCCACTGGAAGTTGATTTTTGGCCATCTTACTCAGTCCCCCTCCACTTATCAGGTGCAGAGGATTCTTCCCATCAATGAAAAATAAAAGTGTTATTACTGTTTAAAAAATGTTGAGAATCTCTTTAGATTGCTAGCCATGTTAGTATGGCTAACACTAAATACACTTATACTAGATGTAGTTTTTTATTTCTTTGTGCACTCTACTAATCTCTTAATTTATCCATGTTTTAATACTATTTCTGGTTATTATTCTTATTATTTAACATTTGAGTGGGATTATAAATTAATGCAAAGGAGATATATATGTGAGAGAAAATCAAGGGTTTTGAAATTTGTCTATTCGAAGTTGAGGTGTAAGGTCTGGTATGTCGAACTGTACCATTTGCTCTATGATATATCCCTTTAGATAAAAGATGCAAGACTTACATTACGAATACGGGGGAATGGAGGAATAACGTTTTGTAGTTGGAATGTTTAAAGGTATTAACGAACCAATTAAGAGGGGTAAGGGTATTAGCAAATTTAAAAGCACTTTAAAATAGACGTCGCATTCATCCAAGAGACACATTTAAAAAAAGAGGCAGAACATAGATTAAAGGCCAAATGGATTGATAAAGTATATCACTCTTCTTTCTCACACAAAATATCTAGAGGTGTGTAGCAATATTAATTCGTAAAGGCACTGCATTTAAACATTACTTCAATAATAACTGATTAGGACGGTAGATATATTATTGTAATAGGAGAATTATACACACAAAAAAATGATTTTTGTCAATGTATATGCCCCAAATTTTGATAGTCCTCTGTTTTTAAAAAAATATTTAATACCATCCCGGAATTATCACAACACAATCTAATCTAATTGGAGGAGATTTAAATTGCACACTAGATCCTTAATTTGGATAGATCATCAAAACAACAGGAAACTTACATTCGCATTCCAGTGAGGTAATAAATGCATATATAGACACTAGTAATATTAAAGATGTTTGGAGAATGCAAAATCCAACAGGACGAGAATACTCATTTTACTCACCTGTGCATAAAACTTATTCCAAGAATAGATTATTTTCTGGTAGATTTAAAAACTCATTCCATTTACGTTATAATTCAAAATATCATAAATACTATAATTTCAGATTCATGCACCGTTAACTTTTTAAGATGAAAATAACTGGGGTAAAAATGGAAAAAAACAAGGGTCAATGGAGATTTAACACACACATTTTAAACGATAAAATAACTCAAGAATATATTACAAAACAGATCAAGATTTTCTTTGAAACAAACGATACACCAGAAATATCTTTGTCCCTTTTATGGGAAAACTTTTAAGATATGTTCAGGGAATTATGATATCTTCTCAAGCATTTTATAATAAAGAGAATCGGAAGGTACAACAGGCATTGGAAAGAGAGATTAAACAGTTAGATACAGAGAACACTGTTAATCCAACTATGATAAAACATAATAAAATCTTTGCATTGAAATATAAATATATTAGCTCCACATTTGAAGACACTATATGAACACATTTATGCACAACAGAAATTACCAGAAAAATTAAATGAATCTATTATAACCCTTATAACCATATAAAAATTACAGCACGGAAACAGGCCCTCTCGGGCCTTCCAGTCCGTGCCGACCATTTGTTTTCCCCTAGTCCCATCTACCTGCACTCAGACCGTACCCCTCCATTCCCTTCATGTCCATATACCTATCCACTTTACTCTCTAAATGTTAAAATCGATCTGCCTCCACACTTCTGCTGGAAGTGATTCCACACAGACCATCCACCCTCTGAGTAAAGAAGTTCCCCTCACGCGTTACCCGAAACCTCTGTCCCTTAATTCTCATGTCATGCCCTCTTGTTTGAATCTTCCCTACCCTCAATGGGAAAAATAACGTAGCGTCAAACTCTGTCTATCCCTTTCTCATCATTTTAAAGACCTCAATCAAGTCCCCCCTTAACCTTCTGCGCTCCAAAGAATAAAGAAGAACTAACTTGTTCAACCTTTCTCTGTAAACATAGTTTGCTGGAACCCTGGCAACATTCTAGTAAATCTCCTCTGTACTCTCTCTATTTTGTTGACATCCTTCCTATAAACTAGGCGACCAAAATTGTACACCATACTCCAGAATTGGTCTTACCAATGCCTTGTACAATTTTAACATTAATTCCCTACTCCTATATTCAATGCTTGATTTATAAAGGCCAGCACACCAAGGCTTTCTTTACCACCCTATCTACATGCGATTCCACCTTCAGGGAAACTATGCAGTTAATTCCTAGATCCCTCTGCGTTCCACACAGCATTCCTCAATTCCCTAACATTTACCATGTACGTCCTATTTTGATTTTGTCCTGCCAAAGAAGTAGCACTTCACACTTATCAGCATTAAACTCCATCTGCCATCTTTCAGCCACTTTTCCAAATGGCCCAAATCTCTCTGTAGACTTTGAAAAACTACTTCATTATCCACAACACCACCTTATCTTAGTATCATCTGCATACTTACTTATCCAATTTTCCAACCCCATCATCCAGATCATTGATGTACATGACAAACAACAGTGGACCCAACACAGATCCTGAGGCACCCCACTGGTCACCGGCTTCCACCTGACAAACAGCATCCACCATTACTCTCTGACATCTCCCATTTCAGCCACTGTTGAATCCATCTTGCTACTCACCGCCCATTAACCCCAAAGATTGAACCTTCTTAACAACCTTCCATGGGGAAAACCTTGTCAAAGGCCTTACTGAAATCCATATAGACAACATCCACTGCTTTACCCTCATCAATTTCCCTAGTTACTGCTTCAAAAAATTCAAGAAGGTTTGTCAAACATGACCTTCCAGGCACAAATCCATGTTGACTGTTAATGATCAGACCACTGTTTATCAGATGCTTATATATATTATCTCTAAGTATCCTTTCCATTAATTTGCCCCACTGACGTCAAACTAATAGGTCTATACATTGCTAGGTTTATTCCTTGAAACACTTTTTAAACAATGGAACAAATTGCGCAGTACCGCCAATCTCCTCCGGCACTATTCCGTTTCTAATGACATTTGAAATATTTCTGTCATAGCTCCTGCTATTTCTACACTAATTCCCTCAATGTCCTAGGGAATATTCCTGTCAGGACCTGGAGACTTATCCACTTTTATATTTTTCAAAAGTGTGGCCTCAGTACTTCTCCTCTTTGAATCTCATAGTTTCCATAGCATACTCTACTCTTTCCCCTTAACTCACCAAGTCAATATCCTTCTCCTTGGTGAATACTGAAGAAAAGAAATTGTTCAATATCTCCCCCATCTCTTTTGGTTCTGCAGATAAGCTGTCATTCTGGTTCTCTAATGGGTCCAATTTTATCCCTCGTTATCCTTTTGCTATTTATATACCTGTAGAAACCCTTTGGGTTTACTTTCACCTTTCTTGCCAAAGCAACCGAATCATATCTCTTTCAGCCTTCCTAATTTCTTTCATTAAGATTCTTTTTACATCTTTATACTCCTTCTAGCACCTCATTTACTCCATGCCTCCTATAATTATGTAGATATCTCTCTTTTTTCGAAACAAGTGTCCAATTTCCCTTGAAACCATGGCTCTTCCAATTTTTACTATTTTTTTCACCTAACAGGGACCATAAGATTCTGTACTCTTACAATTTCCCTTAAATAAATGGGGGTTTTTCCTTTTCCTCCATTTCTCTTCTACATCTTTCCCATGAAAACAAAGTGTCCCAATTCACTCCTTTAAAATCCTTACGCATTCCCTCAAAGTTAGCCTTTCTCCAATCAAAAATCTCTACCCTAGGTCCAGTTCTGACTCTCTCCATAATACCTAAATTGGATAAAAATCTTGATGATCCAGGGTCATATAGAGCTATATCTCTTTTAAATACTGATCAAAAATATTACAAAAATATTAGCACAAAGACTAAACACAGTGATTAATAAACTAATTGACTTAGATCAAACAGGATTTATACCAACACGATATTCCTCAAACAACCTGAGATTATTTAATATTATATATTCGAAAAGAAACAATAATAAGGATTTATCAATTATTTCGCTGGATGCAGAGAAAGCTTTTGATCAGATTGAATGGTCTTATTTATTTTTGGTTATGGAATTTTTTCAGTTGGGGAGAAGTTTATAACATGGGTTAAATTACTATATACCAAACCAACAGCCAGAATATTAATAAACGAAATGTTAACAACTAAATTTAACTTATTCCGAGGCTGCAGACAAGGTTGCCCTTTATCTCCACTACTGTTTGCACGTGGTATACGCATTTGGAAACAATTAAAAAAAACATTAAAATTACAGAATACACCACTAGCTCTTCCAATTGTAAACACTATTTCTTTCAAACCTTCATTGATGGATAAAGGTTTTTTTTAAATGGAAGAACTATGGAATAAATAAGATTTGTGATCTCTACAGGGAACGTTTATTTCTCTCATTTCAGGAATTACAACAAAATTATGGATTACACTCCAAAGAATATTTTAGATATCTACAAATTAGAGATTATGTTAAATCAAATGCACTAGATTTTAGGAATAGAAAGACAGAAATTTTAGATGAATGTCCAAATAACCATCCGAATACAGAAAAATTAATATCATATATCTATAATATTTTACTGGAAAATGATTTACCAAATACGGATAAATATCGACAAGCATTGGAAAACGAATTAGGCAAGTAATTAGTAGAGAAGTATGGAATGAAAAGTTTACAACATATACACATTGCTCATTAAATGCAGACATCTCTTGATACAATTTACTTGTTATACATAGAATACATTTCTCAAAAATCCAAATTAAATAGATTTTCTCAAGATGTTTCCGCTTCTATGTGGATATGTGTTAACACATTAGAAGCTAATGTAATCATTCATTTACAAAATGTATAAAAAATTTACTTAATTTTTAGGACAGAATTTTAAGTTAATCTCAATTGTAGTTAATGCAAATTTAATTCCAGACTCAAATTTATCATATGGCGGGAATATTAGAAAACGAATCAGATAGTCAACAAACACAACAAATAATTTGTATTGGTTTATAGTTATGAAATGGGTAAAATTATTATACTAAGATTTTAGAAAAGGTCCCATATCCCCTACAATTAAAATGTGGATTACAGAAATGTCAGAGAAACTTCACCTGGAACGGATTAAGACTTGTCCTGATGGACAGGTAGAGCAATTCTGAATACATATGGTCTCCATTTATAGAAGTATTTAAAGGGTTAAGATGGTCCGGTCTCGAGGACATGATGAAGCCGAATGAAGGGAAGTAGATGAAAGAATTTATATTCAATAGATCATGAATATAAACTCCAATGAAGGAAAATATCTCTGTTTAATACTCCACTCATTTTATTTATCTCATTTTTATTTCTCTTTCCTTTATTACCTATCTATATTCCTACTGTTATAAAATTAAAAAAAATATAGATAGTTATAAACGGAGCAAGTCCGGGCTAAACTGAAAAAATAAAAGGTTCAGGTACTATTTTTACAAGAAAACCACCTGCCTCAAAACAAGTACATGAGAAAATTAAACATGCTTTGGGCTTTAGAAAAGGATTTTATATTTCCTATAAAACTAGCAAAGCGGGGAGTGGCTATCCTTATCACAAAATGCAGTCCATTAGAATGCGATAAAGAAGTCAGGGACAAAGAGAGAAGGTATGTATTAGTTAAAGGAAAAGCTGAAACAATAGTAGTGACACTGATCAATGTATATCCCCGCCAGAGAGTACCAATGTTTCTTTCCAAAACTTGGTGACGTTATTGTTTTAGAGAATGAAGGTATTTGGATTATGTAGAGGGGACTTCAATGTGGTTATGAATCATAATTTGGATACAACAAGTTCTAAAAAAACCAGAATGCATCTGACCCAAGTTTATTACAATCAGTGCAGGAAATCGGGCCTAATTGATGTTTGCTGAGAACTTCACCCTTTAGAATGGGGACTCCCCCCCAGGCTATGTTTCATACGTGGCTAGCGGGGCCTTTTTTTTTGCGATGATGTCAGGGCGATCAGCTTTCCATGTATAACTGCCCATTCATAGCCATCCCCCATTCATTTACAGGATCCACATCCCATTATCATTCTTTCATATGTACCTTTTTATCTCTTCCCCTTATTTGGTTCCACATTTACCTTATTATTCAAAATACCACAATGAGCCTCCAAACAGTATTTCTTTTTCTACTATTCAGGTTTGTACTGTCAAGCTGATATCCATTACATCCACAATTTTACTGTTAACGAGATGGAAGCTGCAAATCTGTAGACTTAAGGTAGTAAATCGTCAGGCAGCGATGGGATTCACCCGAATGGTTACAATGGCCTTTAAGAAAGAGCTTACACCACGGATCTTGTCTTGCTTTAACTGGACCCTTAGAGAGGTCGGGAATCCCCATAATGGAAGGATAGCAATATTACCCATTTTACCTAAGAAGGCAAAGACAAAGAGCAACGTAAACATTTCAGGCAATCTCACTTTTAAATGTGGAATACAAAGTATTTACTCTATCATTTGCAAAAGACTCAAGACTTTTGACCCAGATTGATTAATGAAGGACCAAACTGGGTTTTATTCAGGGGGGTGTAAAACACAGGACAATATAGAAGTAGAAAACCTCCACTATTGTGGATAATGCTCAAAAAAATAGGATACAAATATGGTCCTGGTCAGTTTAGATGCAGAAAAAAGCCCTTTTGATAGAGTTAAGTTGGGTTTATTTTGATAATGAAGTGCTGAGTATTTGGTCTCAATGAAGATGCAATTCGGAGTATTAAAACAATATATCAGGAGGTAAGCTAGGATTAAGGTTAAGTGGAAAACCTATCAAAAAATGTTCCAGTTAGAGAGGGGCACAAGGCCTGGATGCTGTCTTTTCTCCTACTCTCTTCATTTTGTATATTAAATCCTCAGTCAAGCATATCGCCTGGATTGCCTCAGCGCAGAGGGGAGAACAAGGAAAGGGGAAGACAAAAGACTTTATGACTTTTGCCTTCCTTCCAAAACAGTGAGGAGGTGCCTGATGAACTCATCTTGGTGGATGTTAATAAGAGTTTATTGTGTGTTTTGTTTTTTTAATTATATGTATAGACGACTGCCAAGCAACGAAAATTTCGTTCAGACCGAAAGGTCGGGTAGTGACAATAAAGGTACTCTTTGACTTTGATAATGCAGAGAGAAGACCTGAGGGAGGTAATTATAGCGGGTGACAGAAGGAAATATATAATTGTCACCACCAAATCTAATGAACCGACTTGAAACATATGGATGACTACTCGGGTACAAAGGAATATAACAAAAACACAAATTCCTTTTATTCAATTATTCTCCAATCCCAACAAATCAGAGATGCATTAATTGAAATGGACTTCTTAAAACGATGCTGTATCTTGGTGTAACTATAACCACAACACTTTCCAATATAGTTTAAAACTAATATAACAAAATTGAAGAAAAACTCAAAAAGGATGTTGAAAGGTAGTCTTCCCTTCTCTGGCTTCAGTGCAGTATACAAAGGGTTTAAAAATGAATATCTTACTACACTACTATATTTATTCCCCAATTAATGTTCCATAGACATTTCTTAGCCTGGGATAAGATGATCTCTAGATTCATTTGGAATAGCGAAAAACCAAGCCAATTAACTAACAACACTTCAACTGCTGAAAAGCATAGGGTCTGGAATGGCCTTTACCTCAAATAGTGAGGAAAATCTTTTATGCAGCTCAACTCAGGGACCTCTGGCTTGTTGGTGTAGACATGTTTATGAATCTCGATGGAATGAAATGGAAAGGGAGATATATGGTTACCAGACCCCAGATTGTGGTGGGAGACAAATACTGAGAGGGGATTGAGACACTGCTATGAATTCCAATAGTAGATTTACGTTAGAAATATGGAATGTTATAGTGGAAAATTACAAATTAAACCACATTGAAGGGGTTGCATATGACTCAAAGGGTTTAAGCAGGGGTGCTATGATTTCAAGATTCAAAGATATGGGCACAAACCGGCATTAAAACGACAAATGTATACAGTTTCAGGAAAACGGCCGTTTATGAGCTTTCAGATTTTAAAGTCAAAGATGGTCTCGAAAACCAATAATTTTTTTAGATACTTGACAATTAAGAGGGACTACTTGCAAAAGAGTTAAGGGAGAATAGGTGAAACTTCAAATAATGTGGATTCAAGGTGATGTGGATGCATTACAAACAGAAGGGGGTCTCGGGTATCTCTGCTTTCTACCAAGCTCTGGTGGGATACGCGGGGGAATCATCGCTCTGATAAAAACAAAATGGGAAGCAAGAATTTAAGATTCAAATAACAGAAGAAGGAATGGTATCAAATGTGTGAAAACACAATGTTTCATCCAACAAGCTCTCACTAGCATGGAGAGATTATGCTGGAAAGAATCTATCTCACTTTTTTATAAACCCAAAAATAAAAAGAAGACAACGTGCTGTAACAAACAACACTGTTGGAGGGCTGTGCGGGAGTATGGAGCTGACCCATCACAATTTTCTGGAACTGTATATAGATAGGCCATACTGGAAAATGTTAACGCAGTTGTTAAAAATTATCTTGGTTATAAAATCCAAATCGCATGCCCTGTGATGTAATTGGGCCGTATTAAAGATATTGTAAATAATGAGATACATATGTGATTAAATGTGTTGCTTGCGAGCAAGTAAGAAGCCATTACAGGCCAATGGGTTCATGATAAAAAATCCATAACAGGAAACAGTGGTGAGAAATGTGTAATATTATAGAGAAATTGACATATTCCTTGAGAGTCAAGAAGAATTCATTTGAGAGGTTATGGGAAATTAGGAACGTTTATTTGAGCTATGTCACCAAATAGATAAATGCGTGTAGTTATGGGAAGATTGTGTTATAAGAAACTATTGGTATGTTTGTGCGAAATATTGAATTATCTCCAGATAATAATCAATGTCATGGGTTTTTTTTTATTTGTAAGTGAACCACACGGTCTTATTCCAATTTTATTTTTCATTCACTTCTCTTTTTTTCCCTTATCTACTTATTTTTTTAATTTTGATTGTTATTTTTCTTATTTGTTTTATATATGGTTGGTGGTGTTGCATGGTTTTGTATATATTCTGAAAAATCAATAAAAATCTAAGTGAAAAAAAACAGGGACAAGGAGATGGTGGGAGTGGTTCGCTTAGATTGCCTTCACTTACAGATGCGGCCTGACCCTGGTGGGGGGGGGGGGGGTAGTTCCTCCACGCTTTCTTTAGATGGAATGGACAGACATACGTTTTGAGTCAGCACCGTTCTCTGAATGAGTGGGAGAGGGTGGGGGGAGGAAGTGTAAACAGGACAGATGGGGGATGGACAAAGCTGGCAAGTAATGGGTGGCCACAAAATGCTGGAGTAAACTCAGCGGGGACTGGCAGATCTCTTGAGAGAAGGAGGATGGGTGATGTTTAGGTGAGACCCTTCTTCAGAATGTAAGTGAACTCCCGCGAGCTATCAAACTCCTTCACCGCTGCACGGGCAGTCGTAGGGCTGGTCATGGTATGCTGCGTGGTGAGACAGGGCGTGGAGAGGGCCATGGTTAACCGCTATCCACAAACCGGCGCTGGGGACGGGACGGGCGCCGCTGTGCACCTGCTGGTGGGGACAGAGCTTGGAGGAGCGAGTGAAAAGCCCTTGCCGCATGGGTGCAGGTTGTATGGGGGCGCTCGCCAGTGTGGGTGCGCTGGTGACTAAGAAGGGTGCCGGACTGGAGTGTGAAGCTCTTGCCACAATGGGCGCAGGTGTTCGGGAACGCTCGCCATTGTGGGTGCGCTGGGAGCAGCAAGGTTTAATGGAGCGGGTGATGCCCTAGCCGCACTAGCGGCACAGGTGTAAGGGTGCTCCATTGGTGTGGGTGCGGTGGTGGGACAGCGGTGACTGGACTGGGTGAAGCTCTTGCCGCACTGGTGCAGGTGTAGGGGCATCGCCGGTGTGGGTGCGCTGATTGCACCAGCAGCTTGTGGAGGAGGCGAACGCCCTTCCGCACTGAGTGCAGGTGTCGGGGCGCTCGCAGTGTGAGTGCGCTGGTGCACCAGCAGGTTACCGGAGCGATGTGAAGCCTTGCGCATGGGGTGCAGGAGCAGTAAGTCAACAGTGTGGGTGGCTGGTGGGACAAGCAGTGTTGTGGGACCGGGTGAAGCCCTTGCCGCACTGGGTGCAGGTGTAGGGGCGCTCTCGCTAGTGTGGGTTTTGCGCTGGTGGGTCTGCAGGGTGCTGGAGTGAGTGAAGCCCTTGTTGCACTGGGTGCGGTGTTGGGGCGGCCGCGGTTTGTGGGTCGAGGCTGGTTGAGAGACAGCAGCCTGGTTGAGCTGGGTGAAGTCCTTGCCGCAACGGGCACGCTGCACGGCCCCCGCTTGTAGCGCGGCGCTCTCCTGACGTGTGGGTGCACGCTGGTGCCACATCGCTCGGCTTGCTGTGCAGCGGCGTGATGCTCTTGCACATGGGTGCACGGTATAGGGCGCGCTCGCTGCGTGCCGCCTAGGGTGAGCTGGTGCCTCCCTAAACTATCCACAGCTTGCTCGACGGTAGGTCGAAGGCCACCCTTGACCGCTCTCCGGGTGACTCGCGAGTCGCAGGGCCGTCACCAGTCCGTGGGTGAGCCTGGCGCGCTCAGATGGTGCTGGCTCCAGGGTGAGCGCCCCTCTCTTGCCGCATGGGCCGCTCCGCGTTGTAGGGGTACTCGCCCGGTGTGGGTATGCTGGTGGGACAGCAGGCTTGGTGACGCTGGTGAAGCACTTGTCGCACTGGGCGGCAGGTCTGTAGTGCGCGCCTCCCCTCTGTGTTGCACGGCCGCAGCGCTGCTCGCACCTTCCAGCTCTGCGCACGAGATCTCGAAGCCTCTTTCAGCTGCTCGGAGAGGTGCAAGGTCCGCCTCCACTGCACTCGTGACCAGCCGGTGCCCTGCACATAGCCCCGACAATTGCACTACAGTCATGTTCGAGGTGGCCTAGCATAACCCTATTCTCCGCGCCCCGGTCCTCCATCGCCCGGGAGTGCCCTACGCGCGCCTCTGGCTGCCGTCGCTGCGCAGGCAGTCTGGAGTGCGTGCAGAGCTCTTGCCGCAGTCGGACAGGCACTCCGACACGCGTATTCGCTGGAGTGCACGGGTCTGTGCTGCCAGCAGGTGGTCATAGGGTCGGTGAAGAAGTCATAAGGGGCATTTCCATGTCGCCACCCGCGAGGATCGCCACGTCCGCCCTTGGGCCCTGCCAGCCGCACTTTTCACCACACATCCCATGACTACATAACCCGCGTCGTACTCCTCGTTCGCCCTCGCCACGTCATGTGGTCTCCTGAAGTCAGCC